>JAVJIF010009388.1:0-166583 GCA_038442645.1 Agave tequilana
AACATCTTCTACGATCAAGGATTCAAACCTTCAGTCATCCAGCAAAATAATACTGTCAAAGTAGTGTCTCTTGTTACGTTACGAATGTTGTAAAAGAAAATTTTCTTTGACTCTCATGCACTTGTTAATAATATGAACAGAGTAGATATGTGCATGTGTGAAAAAAATTCAGGGATGGAGCTAGAAATTTTACGTTGGGAGGCCAAAAGAATAATGTACTTGAACTACAAAATAAACATAATATGTGAACATAGGATTTCAGATGACGCCAACAGTCAATTTTATTACAAAATTTAGGTAGCTCACTAGTAAATAATATATAAATTCAACTTCAACCAACTTTTTTCAGTTAGTCCACAAGAAAAAACAGATGTGCATGATTACTATCAGTAAAAGATATTTTTACAAATGAAATATATTGGTAACAATGGAGGTCAATATAAAGAGAGACATGGAAAAATAAGAAAATTGGATGAGAGAACTCAAAACTGTGAATTCTTTTTTTGCTATCAAAGCTCTAAACACTAATTGACTTGAAAATTATTGTTTTTGAAGAAATTTAAAATTACTGTGAAAATGGGTTTTGTGCAGTAATTGATATATGTTCACAAATATTTAGCAAATTCATAATCCTTTCAAATATATATATATATATATATATAAAAAGAAGAGAACAGGGAATTTTAATAACACATCAATTACCTGTCAAAGTAGGTTGAATAAAATATAGAAGGTTAGCTTTTTACTAAAAGTACAGAATGGCCTATTGGATTCCTGTTATGGTTTACTAATTTGTTATAGCAATTGTTAGAATAGAGGTGAAGAGGGTACAACCTCAATTAGGGTGTGATTGTTTATTTATAGAGCAAAAAGAGTACATGTTCTAATAGACTAGGTGACTACAAAAATCCCTAATAGGACTGGCAGTATACAAAATAAAACAAAAACATATTACAAATATATTTCTTTACTCTAATAGCAATATTTTAGATGACATTTAAAGATGCCTATCTTTTTCTTCTTCAGGGAAGGGTTGCAATTTGTTTACGCCAACAGATTTAGAAGTTAATTATTAAGGAAAAAATACCCCAAAAAAGGAGATAATCTGGTACTTAGGAGGCAATGGCCCCCCAACTTCACATATGGTTCCGTCCTTGAAAGAATTGTAGAAGATACATGTTAAGCAGATAACAGAATACATGCAAGTTATAAAGATATCATAGATCTACGATAATAATTGAATCTTAACCAAAATAATACTAGCAATGCACACTAGCATGACATGGCACCTGTGCACGAGTCGTACACGTGTGCATCATACATTCGTCATGTGTATATGACATGCATACAAACGTATATGTCAAATGGATATGACATACAAACACATTTTAGTTTATCCACATATGTATATGTCTATGTACACCACAAGTCATCCAACTAATAAAATTATTCGATATTCTCTCATACTACATCTCTAAATCTCTAAGATCTAGTAAATAAAAACAGAGAATGCAATTATAACTGTGCCAATGAAATTTGGGGAAGGAAGATGTTATGGGTTTAGTTATCTGTACAATCACCAACTGAAAGCTGGTGATTGAAGAATTTAAAGATGGAAAAAAGGAAACATAGAAGGGAGTCTGTATACCTGCCACATGAGATCAATATCTTTGAGACAAATCTGTGGATTCTTTAATATTCTTAGACACATAGTATTCACATGTTACCTTGGATCAAGAATAAGTTCACTCTTTTGAACCTCCGGCCAAGTTTGAGGTCTGGAAAATTTGTGATTTAAGGTTCAATCAGCATCTCCGAAGTCCTAGGGAATGTTGGATCCAGAAAAGGTTGGACAGGAATTTAAGAAACTATATGTTGTTTTGCGAAAAAAAAATATTGATATTAGGTAAGCTGGATTTGATTTTGGTCATATTTCAGACAACTTACTGATCATCAAGATGGGACACAAAGCAGAAAGAGACTGGCTCTTTTCCACTGAGCTCTTTTCCAATGACAAGATTTTACATCACAATGTCATCAGATGACTTGCCGCTAATATCATGGAAGAAAGAAAACTTTGTGTATACATGCTAATTTTGATTTTTAGCAAAGAAGAAAGAGCTGATAAGTAATACTAAGAAGAAAGTCTTTAGATTTGCAGGTGCTATCAAACTACAGTATTTTTACTCGTTATACAAGGAGTAATTATTACAATTTCCAAAATCTCTCTGGGTTCCTATCCCTTCAGCCATCCTGTTTCATTTCTACCAAATCGCTTAAATTCTCCCATAGTAAATCAGTAATTCTACCTAGTATTTTTTTTTCTTAAGCTCCTGCTACTATTAAATTATAAGTAAATCCGAAGAAATTTTAAAAAATCCCCAAATCAATTGTCAGTTACTCTGATGACTCCGGTTAGCTTGTTCCCTAAGATTAAAAATAGAGGGAGGGAAGGGGCAAGCTCTACTTGCCAAACCTTGGTAAAGCAGTGCATATTAGAGTGCATTGGACAAATTTAAGATGTCATGGATCAACGACTCAACAGGATGGAGTAGCTTACAGTCAATGTTGCTCTCTTAACTACTTTTTCCCATAATTACCTCAACCACTCCTCCTCGCTCTCTTTTACCCTCATGTTCCCTTCATGCTTAACCGCATAATTCTAAACTTGCGTACTTAGCATGATATCTGACTAAAACTAATACTGAAACTAACAGTTTACACCAAACCTGAACAAAGAGCCAAAATCACCTATTCTCATCCATTTTAAACTACTTCATTGAATGTTTAGATAGAACGACGACGACGATGACAAAGCATTTGTTCCAAATCTTTGGATTCCATGAGTCCTTTTTCTTGTTAATGCCTAAGGTCGTCTCCCTTTTAAACTAACAACCATCACATCCTTCTTACCTGCCCTAATCCATGTTTGTCCTAGGCCTACCCCGAGTCCTCGTAGCTCCATCAACAATGATCCTAGCACTCCTAACTCCTGCACTCAATGGTACGTGTCTAAACCCTCTCAAAAGAAATTCCCACATTTGCCGCACTTAAGCTTATCTCTAATTTCAATGTGCTTCTTTCCTTTCCAGCCTTAAAGGTATTTCCAGAGATCCATCACAAGCTACACATCTCGAGTCTTTTAGATGAAGTCAAAAAAAATTTTACCATCACAATTTCACATTAGTAGAACTTTAAGTTTACATCCTAGTAATAGCACCAAATTTGTTCCAACCAAACAAAAAGAGTTTGATATCTGCTCGGAAGGATTTAAATCCAAATCCTACCAACGCCACAAACGATATTGCTCCCTAATATAGAATAACAACTCATTTAATCTACACCTACAACACTACAACAACAACAACAACAACAAACCTTTTATACCAATTTTTTTGGGTTCCCGCTACATGAATCCTTTTATTCCATTCAGCTCTGCCAAGGGTCATATCTTCATTAACATAAAGCATTAGCATATCACTATTAATGGGCCCATTCAAGTTCCTTTAGACCTCCCTCTAGTCTTCATTTGCCCATTAACTATGATCCTATCATTTTTCCAAATTGGTGCATTTCTTGGCACGTGTTGCACCTGCCCAAACCATCTTCAATCGATTCTCCCTCATTTTCTCCTTAATAAGAGTAGCCTCTAAATTTTCTACAACTTTCTATAATTGCACACATTTCATATCCTATATCTTGGTGTATTCCTACTCACCCCCAAGCATTCTCATTTCTGATAAACTTATTTTTGGACATCTTTCTTAATTGCCCACTATTTTGAACCATGGAGCATAATGGGTCTTATAGCCATCCTCTAACTTTTTTCCTTCAAATTCATAGGTATCATATGATCACATAAAACACTAAAGGGTTCTCCACGCTAACAATCCTTCTTAGATTCTATAAACCACATTTCCCCGATTTCTCCATCTCGATGAATGATAAATCCTAAATAATAAAAATTAGCACTCTAAGAAATTTATTGACCATCAATAGTATTATATGTTCATTTCTTTTCACCATTTAGCTAAAGTTATTTTCAAAGTATCTACACTCCCTACACCAAAACTTTTGATGTTGTGGTGAGGGTTTAGGGTAATACTTTTACATAGCGTTCTAAAAAATGCGTTATATAACTCGTTATAACGTGTTATATAACCAATTGCCGACCAATCGTTATGTAACAGGGTTAAACAACGCAAAGTTTCAAAACTATGGTCATTTTGCACGTAACGTTCGTTAAGTTACATTGTTAACGTAACACACTGTAACGTACAAGTTGACTTTTTATTAAAAAAAAAAACCCCAAATTTGCTCGGTCTAGGGCAAAAAATCCCCCCCAAAAATCCTCTGTAGCCTCGTCGTCGCCTATAATGCACTGACACGCGCCAAGGTGTCGTGTCCGTGTTGGGTACGTGTCGAACACGGACACGTGCCTGACACGTGCACGATACGTGTCGGACACAGTGAATCCATGTCCGACACGAGTCAACTATTTTGACTCGCCCGACACGGTCAAACTCAATCTGGACACGGCTCGGAGACGTTTTGGTCAAAATTTTGTTACTATTTATTTTATATCTATTCCGTTACAGGTTAAACATTTAATTTAAAAAAAGTCTTTTCATGGCGGTTCTAAATAGAATCATCGTTAAAAAAAGTCTGACTTTACAGACTTTTCACAGTGGTTCTAAAAATAACCGTTGTTAAATGACTTTAACGGCGATTATTTTTAGAACCGCCGTGAAAATTCTAAACCCATTTATGTCGTAGCGCATGAGGGTTGTGGGTTCGTGGAATCGAATTTGACCCGATTACTAATTATAAACCTAAATCATCCCCAATTTCCCTTCACAATTGATCTCTCTCAAATCCCCAAAGGAGAAGCACCCTAACTTGTTGCCTTCTCGTCATCGTCCTCTCGCAGCGATCTCATCGTCGTCCTCTCAAAGCCATCCTCTCGCAGCGATCTCGTCGTCATCGTCCAGAGGTAATTTTACCCCTCCATCGCTCTCTTTTTCCTCTCTCGATCTCTCTCCCCTCCAATGTCTCCATCTCTCTCTCGCTGCTCTCTCTCCCCTCTTTCCCACGATCTCTCTCCCTCTCTCCAGTCTCCCCCTGAATATCTCTCCCTCTTCAGTCTCCCCCTGAATCTCTCCCCTAATCTCTCTCTTCTCCCCCCCATCACACTCTCTCTGCTCTCTCCCTCTGATCTCTCTGCTCTCTCTCCCTCATGATCTCTCTCTACGTAATTTTTATATATAGTATATATATTTAATTTTATTATATAAATATTAAATCGTGTAACTTATGTTATGCGTTACGTTATAACCTATGTTAACATAACAAAGGAAAAACGTTATCATTACGTTATTATTATTTTAAACATTGCATTTATATTTTACCATGACTTCGCAGATTTAGTGCCCTTTTAAGGATCAAAACCTACGCGTTTGTGCAATAATATTTTTTTTTTTTGAATTCACTTGTCAAATGGGCACACTGTGAGAACTAAACTCGAGTTATTCTGATGTCATTTTAAAGTCTCTGCATTACGCCAAAACTCCGGTTGCACCAAAACTCCAGAGTAGTAGTGATGCTTGAACATTTTTATATTCAAACAGTTGTATTCCACATATTATATTTTCGTCTACTAATTCAAAGACATATAGAATCCAAAGTTTCTCTCCATTTATCTAGTTTAATATTTATTCCTTCTCTAGTCCCATTAACTAATACGATATTATTAGCAAACACATGCACATGGGACTCAATCGTGAAATACGCCTTATAAGTTCATCCACCTTAAAGCAAAGAGATAACAAGTTAATGTTGATTCTTGGTGTAAGCCTATACAATAGAAAATGGCTCAGTCGCGCAACCAATGGTTCTCACCTACAAAGCTATAACCCAAAAATTAAAAAAGAAAAAGATCCAAGTTGCAGAGGTAACTAGATAGAAATTCATTCATATCCAATTTTTCTAAAGCTTAAAGCACATTAAAAAAAGATAATGTTAGGGATGTTTCTTGTCTGCATGTTAAAGCTCAGTGACCAGCAATTCTGAGAGAAACAGACATTTCATCGAGATTAATGGATAGAAAGCATCAGAATCCACTCAAACTATCCTTGGGTTCTGTGCCATGTAGAAAATTATCAACACATTGGATCCAACAATAGCATGCAAATCTGGACAATATATTTATGTATGTTTGTGTCGTTCCCACTTACCAGAGTGAATAAAATGACACGACATAATACCAGTAGTTGATATACATTACTCTTGGTGTCTAAGAAAACATGTTTGCAAGGGGTTCATAATGGGAATAAAAAAAACACGAAGAAAGAAAATTGAAGCATTTAAGTGAAACCCAAATGCCTGTTATATATAACTGAAAACAGTGCAGCATGAGAAAGAAAAAAGGTAGATTGGTCTGATTATCTCACCTCATGACTGAAGATGCCATCACTATTTCTGGAAAGACATCCTGTTTGGTCCTCTGTTTCTCTGTATACATAAATAAATAAGAGCCTATTTAAATATTTAACAAAATACGTGACCTTCTAATACTTTCCCTTTAATACTTCCTACTTTATTAAATACTTATATATGGATACGGCATGATAGATTTTTCAGAGCAGCGTACTTGTATTTTAAGAAACCTGCTTTTATACTTTTAAAACCTAGTTTACACCTAATCTTTCTGTTCGGAAAAGGAGTATTTCTTATTTTCTAAAGAAACTTAATGCACTCCTCGTAAGATGCAAATCAATCTCATCCACATATGTGCAGCACATTTTATGCATCCTGAGGATATTATATACTCTCCAAGGTATTTAAAATACTGCAGCATGTCCTGAAAAGGTGTTGTTCATAGAATTCAAAGATAGATTGTTGAATAGAGGAGTGCTTATGGAGTATTGTCATCGTAGAATACCAATGTAGAAGGGAATCTTTTTTGTAAGCAAACCATACAATAAATCATACTTTGTAGGATAGAATGTTGGGCAATTAAGACAAAAGGATTCTGAAAAAGATAAGAAAAGAAACGTGTGTACCAGAAAGAAGTTAAAAGTGACAAAAAATAGAAGATAAAATGAGGAAGAAGTTGAGATGAGGTTTGATGCAATGGAGAGTATTAAGTAGAACAAGTAGCAGGGGTTGCAAGAAGTAAATAGACCCAGACAAATAGGAACTGAGGTAGTAAGAAAAAGAATCTATTTACCTGTTAATTTAAAGAAGGAGATGACCCTAAACAGAGCATAATGGAGAAAAGGATTCATGAAGTATCCCCAAAGATTTGAGATAAATGATTAGTTGTAGAATGTGCAGTTGATGTTGCACGCTAAAACTGATGCTTTTAGTTCACCTAAGTTACCACATCTAATCTAGTGGACCTTTCTGGCATGTTATATAGGTAATGAACAAACTGACTGGAACAAGGAGATCTCTACTCTTTGGCAGTGGGAAGAGAAGCACATTGGGGACAGCCACTCGTAGGAGCTTAAACTCTTATCTTAAGAGAGGCTTCATATGAAACAGCTAAGCTTCTAGGTCCCATTGCAAGCAGCTCCCCAAATTATTTGGTGGTGGTTTTCTTTTCTTTCTTTTTTTTTTGCTTCTTTTTTTTTTTTTTTTTTTTTTTTTTTTTTGTTGGGTGGGGGGGGGGGGGGGGGGGGGGGGGGGGGGTGGAGTGGGGTGAAGCAATTATATGGATGTTCAAACCTTGCAGGTCAAACTAATATGCCAACAATAATAGCTTGTACAAATAATTTATTGCTTGTCTAGTTGAAGTTGTTTCTCAGCTATTTTACGGGAGTCCTACAAAAGTACTACCACTAGAAAGACTAGAAAGACATTGGTATGACAGGCAAATTATATTCGAGAAAATACACATACATTTGTACAAAATGAGACACCATAAGTATATAAGAAAAATGCATAAGATAGAAATTAAGAGAATACCTCCATTTAGTAGGTCTCCGTTGTCCATATTATCATCACTGGAGCTGTCATCTATGAGAAAGTTCTCTACAGCATCTTCGCGTTTTAAATTAGATCTATGTTCTTTGGCCATTTGCAAAAGCCCAGGATGGTTCAGTATCTATGTGCCAAATAAGTAAAAGTTAGTAAAATAAAGTTCGCCATGAAATTCAAACAATTACAAGAAACCGTCAAACAAAGTCTTCCCCACAAATATAATCATACCTGTGACAATGTCTGGTAACAAGAAAAAAAAACACCTTTTAACTGTCTTCTCAGCAGAAACTTTGTCGCTCGTCAACCCTTTCCTCTAAACATTTTCTGTACATCTTCCTTTGCAGCGAAGAAAGTTTTACGGTAATCACAAAAACAGTCTTTGGGGTAAATCATTTTTAACCACATTCATGTCCATCCGTTGGACAAATCCCTTTAGCTGTTCATATAAGATGTGTGATCGTTCATTCATGAGTTTCACATCTTCTGCAGTAGAATTTGTGTGTTGTCCATTCTCTATGGGGTTCTGGAAGCTGCATACAAATGTTTTACTCAGAATATATCCAGTGTCTACTGAATAATATCAACTTTACTTGGGTAAAGCAAAAAAAAACTTCGGAAAGCAACAAATAGCTGAAAACATGCCGGTTTCGGAATTCAAGACTATTCCCCAGAAATCCTTCTCTTACAAAATCAACCATCTGTTCATCAAATAAGACAACAAAGTCATAACTATTATTTAAGATAAACTGAATCCATAAGGCTGCTGCAACGCATGAAGAAACTTCTTACACAATAATACTCCATCAGGTTGTTCTGCAAGGGTGATCCAGTCAAAGCAATTCTTCTTTGGGTCTTACTTGTTTCAGTGCTAGAGTAATATCAGCCTTTGCATTCTTGATCATATGGGCCATCACACAGACAAGTATATCAGGTCCATACTGAGAAAGAATCAGTTTATATAAATGTGAAAACCCCTAGACGGAAAAACAGAATATATTGAGACCTAAAACTATCTAAAAGAAAGCAGCAAGATAGCAAACTCGAAAACTAGTGAAACCAAATTTGAATGTCCAAAAATGATGGTGCACAGTTATCTGAGTTCTGCATGCATAAAGTTTGTCAACAGATCAATAATTGATATCTAAATTTCAAAGGGAAACAAAAGCAGGGTTACAATAACAAGAGAAACCTTCTACACAATTCTTAAGGGTTGGCTATATGGACCTCTTTCTCCATATAGCAGTAAAAGAACTACCAAAATGAAATGCAATTTAATTAGCTAAAGTAAGTCCGTGTCAATTCAAATGTACCAAATCACATTGTAGATTGATCCGGAGAAGTTAATATAGGCCTCCTACAATACATCATCACCCAATGACCACCCCTTCAAAAGATGGGCAGTCGAATGACAAAAGGGCAAAGGCTTCAATTTTAATTTACAAAATCAACTCATTGTACAAAAAAGTAGAGGGCTATTTAAAACTCAACTGTATACTAAAACAATAGCTAGTACTACAGGGAAGCAATTGTTGGCAATGCATGGCACACATCACAGACAGAGGAAGGGAAGAAAAGGCCAGAAGACCACATATGGGACCTTCTCCAATGGATAGTCAATGATTTGATGGGACCTTTGATGCTTGAAAACCAAATCATAGTTGGAGCTGACATGGAGCGAAACCTGATTGATGATTAAAGAATACAACACATCTCTAGAGATCATAATGGTCTTTCAAACATCAAAGCTTCCTCAGTAATAGCAGCTGATAGAACAGTCACATCCATTGTTACTCAATGACAAATGATGGAAATGTTTTACTATTCCAGAACATCAACATTATATCCAAATCTGACGCCCTCCAATACAACTGAACACTTATATAACCTGTCTCTCTTATAACAGATTTCTAGAAGAGAGAATATATAACTTTGGTAAACAGTTCTAGAAACTTGTAACAAACTATTACAAGTCTTCACATCTTCCTATGACTTCTGTAAAAGATTTACACTGTAACAAAGTAAAATCTCCATGAGAAAACAAATTCAAAAGTTCTGTTTATATTATAATTTATTGACATCCAAATATGACAATTGCATCCACTTTTCTCACATGATACATGATGGAAATACTTGCTACGCTCACGACATCAATATTCTTTCCAGCTTCCCGAATCAGATTACTGACGTTATAAAATTTAACAAAATATGCAAGTAAACACATCATCCAAAAAAAGAAGGATGTAACCATCCTAGAACTAGTTAAGCTTATTACAGATCTCCATTCTTCCTCCAACTTCAGTAATAAATAATAATAAAGTCCATTTCACAGAGGAACTAAACAACAACGCTTTCTTCCCACAATTCAAAAACATCCAAGTAAAACTATCACAATCATAATATTTTCATAGACAGAGAAATGTTCACTGATCTCAATTCGCAAAACACCAAACTTGCTTAGGACCCTAATTTACTGCTTAGGACCCTAATTTACTGCTTAGGATCACTTTTAATGAACACAAGTAACTGATTACCCCCATAATTACGGCATTTATCATCTAAGCAAATTTACCTCTCAAAACATATGTATCAACAACTCTATATTGTGGAGAATGCATGAAAGATCTAACAAAAAGTATACTACCTATCAACCTCTACACTGATTCTAGATTCCTAGACCCTGATAAGTCTAATATTTCTTATTATTTAATACCTTTATTGAGTGATTTATGAATTAAATTATGTGAGAAAAGCAAAGATATAGTAATTTATGATCTACATTCACTAATATATTTTACTTTTTTTTTTAGAGATTTATCATACACATCAAGAGTTCGTTGAAGCAGATCAAGACAGACAACAAACCTTAACCACAAACAATCAAAATCAAAATCAAATCTCAAGTCCCAACCGCTCAACAGCCAGCACAATTTGGCTAATCTCAAATAACAAAAAAAAAAGGAAAGATTTATCAGAAAAATCAGTGAGGTAAAGAGATAAACAACAAATCCCAACAATAACTGATCGATTCACTTAGTTCAAGGTTGAGCTGATCTCCCCTTTGACCAAAATAGTGGCTAGATTCATGATGGGGATTAAGTCGGAGGAACTCTTTTGAATTTTAAAACCCTCAACTGTATAGGATGAAGGGATGAGAGTTTTAGCCCTATAAAAGGCAACAGAAGCTGGGTGATCAAGGGAGCAAAGGGGACAGTTCAGATCAAAGAAGGAGAAGAGCACCCGCAGTCAGAGAAGAAGATCAGCTGCAATCAAGAGAAGAAAAGAGAACCAAGTGGCTAAGCTTTCTTTCTTTATTTATTCTCTCTCATTAGTTGCAAGTTGTATTGAATATTATTCAATTTTCCCCTTTGCAATGAAATGAATCAATTAATTTATAAATATTGCAAGAGTTGTGTGTGAGTAAAAAAATTTATTCTTGGGTTATGAAGCTTAAACTATATAGTTATAATTATTGATGATTTTAGATAATCGGAGGTTACAATTTTATTATTTTAATTCAGGATGATTAAAAACGAGATAGGTTATGCTTAGGACATGATCCGAGATAACCTATGTCTAGGATATTTTATTTATGCATTAAATTAATTTTATGTCATTATCATTGAGATAATCTATGTTTATTGGTGTTTCTAGCATGACGAGTAGATAGGTTATCACCTAGATAACCCTATGTGACTCCATGATTCCAATTTTTAGATTTAAGTGGATTAAATACCCAAGAATCATTTGAAACTGACATCTTCCAAGTGCTTGATATTTGCTTTAGTTTAATTAATTATTTAGAAAAGATTAGAAATATATCAATTGTTTTCTTCAACGTTCTTCAATTAGAAAAACAACACAAATCTCTCTGTGTATTCGACTTGGTGTTACTGCTTTACTCATGTTTAGTAGTCCAAATTCAATTTTAAATTTGCATTGTTTGCAGATTTGACAACAATTGTTTTAAGCGATCAAATTTTGCATCGTTGACGGAGAGAATTGTTGCTTGTTTTTCTTTATTAAAGATAGTTGAACTAATAAGAAACTGTTTTTTTCTTTTCTTTTAGGTACAACAAAAGCAAAGGAGCACTACAGGAGAAGCAGCAAAAGCAAAGACCCACTTGGTGATTACAATTGGAGTTTTTGATTTTCGCAAATCCAATTAGATCTTTTCTTTTTTTTTTTGTTAATTTTTTTCTTTTGATCATTAATTAAAAATTACCACAACTTACCCCCAAAAAATTATTTCAAGAGTAGAGACTGATTTTTCTTAGGGCAAGCATCATTTAGTTTGTATTTTAGAAATTTTATATTTTGTTATTTTCTGCAGGTTGGAAATTGCATAAAAAGAAAATAATATTTTTTATTGCTATCTTCTTCAGGATTGCTACCGCCGCCAACTAAAATTGCACAATTCACGCATGTAGTTAAGGACACAAATGACGTGTTGCAAATGAATTGTTGCATATTTTAAAATGTTTTAAGAGCATACTGAACATAAGGTGAGGATTTCATCACCCTTTCTTAGCCTACAAACCAGCTTCATTGCATTAACCAAAGCCCCTAATTAAAATTCATTAGACGTTGGCCCTAAGGACAAATAATTTTGCTCTCTAAGTACAAGTAAGTCTAAGAGCGAGTTGAGTTCATAAATATTCCTTTCATCTTGGTGTCTAAGGAAAGTAGTTTACAAGGGCAGCGCATCTAAGGTACGTGGTTACTTAATTAGGACCTTACCAAAAGTAGGGAGAGCCTCCCACAACCATTTCACTTACCTAGTCAAGATGAAGTGCTGATTGTGTATTCTATAGACTCAAAGATCGAATGGTAGCTTAAGAGAGGTTAGAGTCCTACGCAGCCCTAGAGTCTAGGTTTGCTTATTTAATCACTTGATTGCTTAGTTAGGTCTAATACATAAATTAAAAAATTAAATCAATTTGGTATATGCTAGGTCGAAGGTCCCAAAATCCTGACTTGAGTCCCTTCAATCCAAAACCTGAGAGAATCCTTAGGACAAGGACACCACCCATCATAATGGCTGAAGACCTTCCTACGGCCAAGCCAATGAAAGAGTACTTCACTCCTTCCACATACACCTCAGCTTTATGCATTCGTATTCTCAATACGAGTGTAAACCACTACGAGATTAAGTCCAGTGTAATCCAACTCCTACCATCTTTTTATGGACTTACCAATGAGGACCCTTACAAGCATTTAGACGAGTTTCTATATGTATGTTCCATAGTAAAATTCAAAATATTTCTAATGACGCATTTAGGCTCACTCTCTTCCCTTTTTACCTCAAGGATAAAGACAAACATTAACTAGAAACATTAAGTGTGACCATCCAATCTTGGGACTAAATGCAGAAGGAATCCTCAAAAAGTACTTCCTAATAGGTCGAACGAATCAAATGCGTAGAGCATCAACCCAAAATCCATACGAATTATTTTATGAGACCTAAGAGGGACTTAAGGACCTCTTGAGAAAGTGCCCCAATCATGTGCCCAAATGGCAATTAGTGTAGTGTTTCTATGACAGTCTATCTGAACCACACCGCCAAATGGTAAACGCTTCGTGCAGCAGTACATTCATGACTAAAAAGAAGATGAAGCGAACTTTTCGATACTTTAAGTGACAATTCAATGCACCATGCTTCAGTTTCTCGCTCTGATAGAGTCACATGCACTATCATCCAAAAAAGAAGCAATGTTTACGAGTCGAAACACTCAGCAGACATTCACGGTAAAGTGGACCTGTTGACCCAAAAGTTGGACCAAGTTCTTTTCCGTGAGACAAGGTCAAAGTCCCAACCTTCACACCTCCCACCCAGCAGGAAGTATGTTCTATCTACTCAGCTCTGACTCACTATGTAAGTGACTCCCATGGCTGCACAATACCCAGAATTTGTTCAAGAACAAGTGCAGATAGCCTAAGATTTCTCTAGGCCAACCAACGATCCATTCTCCCACACATACACAAGAGGTATCATCCCAATTTCCCTTGGAGAACCCAACCGCAACCACCCCAGAATTTTTCTCAACCGTTTAGGGCTCTATATTAGAACCAAACTCAGCCCAACACCTACCCAAAGGTGCAAGCACCAGCTCCACCTCAGTCGAACTCGTCTTTTGAAGACAAGATTTAGAAATGAACACACAGTTGCTCCATTCACATACACAATCTATTGTCAAGCTAGAAACCCAAATGGGTCAACTAGCTGAAACAAATATGGAACATTGCCATGCCAAGCCAAGCCATAGAAAACCCTAGGAAATAGCTTGGGCCTGCTAATATTCAGTTATCGAACAAGTTTCATGAGCAGGCTAAGGTTGTGACAACTCTAAGAATGGTCAAGTGTTAAAAGATCCTCACGAAAAAGAAAAAGTTAGCACTCAGGCTAGTTGAAGTCTCATCATTGTTTATGAAAGGAAGAACAATAGGGAAGAGAACCCTAACCCGAATAAGAAAAATGAAAAGAAGAAACATAAGAAGAATGAATTGCCCATAAAGTACATCCTAAAAGCCCCTTTCCCAGCTGCTCTAGAAGCCAACACTCATCTACGTTCACCAAGAAAGGTGACGCAGACAAAGAAGCAAAGATGCTAGCTAGATCTCATTCTAGCGTTGATGAATCTCGTAAGGAACCTTCAAGTAAGGATAATACTCGAATCACGAGCAAAGAAACTTGAATCCACGAGCAAAAGAGAACTCGAATCCACGAGCAATTTCAGAGAAAAAACTCGATTGAATTTATCAAAGTTATTGTGTAAAAAACAAAGAATACAATGGCCTTTAAATAAGCTTTAAAAGTAGTAGTCTAATCCAACTAGGAAACTAAAAACAAAAACAATTGGAATCCAATTGGACCCGAAAACAAACTCCCTAACAGAATGGATCTTTTGATACAAAGGTCGGTGATAGAGTTAGTCGGCTAATGGAAGTGATTAGATGACTAATGCAAAGCTCAGAAAATTATCAACTCTTTGTTGAACAATATTAGTCGGCTACTAAGATTTGATTAGTTGACTACTAAGAGGGTTAGTCGACTACTTTTAATGATTAGTTAACTAATACAAAGTCTGCTGCTTTTGTTGTCCTGCTCTCCTACATCAGTCCCTTCCTCTTCAAAAGAACGCGTCCTCAAGTTCCAATCTGGATATACAGTTGCTTGGTAGGGACTCTCTCAGCTGACATTCTCTCTTCTCGAATACACATTCATCATATCTTCTTCTTCAAAGAATTTCTCTCGTCTCTTCTTGTCAGCCAATGCCTTGTACTTCTTATTATATTTCTCCACAAAATCTACTCTCTTTTGCTGTGAGGAAGTCCAATCACTTTATTCATGCTCTCTCTGTTGTGATTTTTGTGTTTCAACTCTTCAATCTTCTCCTTTAGAACAATAGAACTTCACTCTCTTTAGGATGCATCAGGTAGTGTGGAAGATTAAATAAACTTGCTACCGAGATAAGATCGATGTGATATGGTATATCTCTCATGGGTGGTAATCCTTTGGAAGCTTGTCGTGCACAACTCCTTGGACTCTTCCAATGATGGTTTTATCTTCTCGATAATTTCAATAAATGGAGTGACTTCTTCTTTGACCACCAAAGCACTTTGCTTTGTCTCTTTTGATTCCATCAAGAACTCACTCGATTGCATATGGATATGAACTTACCTTCTCTTCTTCTGTAGACATTGGAATAGGTGGAATAGGCTTCATAATTAAATTTTGTCATCGAGAGATTTTGCTTTACTGACAACCGCTTGAGGTTTCTAAATGAAAATAACATCAGTTTGAATACCTCGGCCACTCACCTGATTGCTGATTGCAGGCATGTCATGGTTAATTGTTCTTCAATTTGTGGTTGTTGATGTTGCTCTGCTGTCGCGTTTGACCGATAAGATCTCCTGAAAGGTAGGGCCGAATCACAATCTCTTCTACCTCCAAAGCAAAGTTATAGGCTTCATAAAGGGAGAACACGTTATGTAGAAGCATATGTTTTTTGATTGAATACATGAGCCCACTAGTATACTTGTCGCTAGTTGTTCTTCAGTCATAGCTAATCCGTAGCGAGACGAAAGCCAATAGAACTCCTCGATATATGCGGTAACGGGTCTAATTCCTTGATAGCAACTCCAAAATTGTTTGAACGAAATTTCATGATAATCTGGAGGGAGAAATTTACCTTGTAAAAGTCATTTCATCCACCTCCAAATTCTATGGGTGGTTTGCCTTGTATACGAATGTTTTGCAGTTGATTCCACCAAGCCACTGCTCTTCTTTAAGTTTGTAAGCCACAAATTTGACATGTTCTCCATGAGAACACACGCTATGTCAAACAGCTTATCAACTTCATCAATCCAAATCAAGGACTCAATAACGAGACTCCTATAAAAAGAAGGGATCGTGAACACATCAAGATTTGAGCATCCTCCTTTGTCACGAATAGAGTTAGGCAATCTCCTCTCCTATTAGGGTTAGGAAATCTGCCTCCCTGTTTAGATTAGGATTAGCAAACCTCCTTCGCCTTGTATAGACCATTCCTTCATCTTCATAATCATCTTCAAATCATTGTATTAATAGATGGGATTGCGCAATTCCTCTTCGTAGAAAAATTCATTAAATTGAGAATGTTGTAGAGGATACCTTGATGGTGGATGATGTTGATGTGGTTGATAAGGTCGAGGTTGTTATGGTGGATATACGATGGAGGTGGTGGTGGAAGATTAGTTGATGGATGACCTGTTCACTTCGGTAAGTACCAACGGATAGACTTTGGTTATCGATCTTGAGGAATAATTTCTTGAGCACTTGTACCATAAGAGATCCAAGATTGACTTGATAGCGCCGACTTTCCTTTTAGCAGTGCCCATCCTTGCGGAAAGGCCCTGCAATCCATTGTCTCTTGTATTGTCGAAAAGTTGTCGAAGCTCTGTTACCACTTGACGCGAACAAAAAAGCGAAGAAGCTGGCTAGATCTCATTCTAACACCGACGAACCCTGAAAGAAACCTTCATGTAGGGATAATACTCGAATCCACGAGCAAAGGAACTCAAATCCACGAGCAAAAGAGAACTCGAATCCACAAGCAATTTAAAAGGAAAAACTCAATTGAATTTATCAAAGTTATTATTAAAAAACAAAAATACAATGACCTTTAAATATGCTTTAAAAGTAGTAGTCTAATCTAGCTAGAAAACAAAAAATAAAAACAATTTGAAATCAATTGGATCCAAAAACAACTCCTAAACATAATCAAATTTTCCGATACAGAGGTTGGTGACAAAGTTAGTCGACTAATGAAGTGATTAGTCGACTAATAAAAAGCTCAGAAAATTACCAACTCTCTTTTTAACCATACTAGTCGATTACTGAGATTGGATTAGTCGACTACTGAGAGGGTTAGTCGACTACTTTTGATGATTAGTCGATTAATGCAAATTTTATGATTAGCCGACTAATACAAATTTTACCGCTTTTGTTCTCCTGCTCTAATATATCAAAAGGTATTCGTATGGACAAGATGATGGAATTGTTTAAACAAGTCCAAAACAATTTACCCCTTCTAGATGCCATCAAACAAGTTCCATCATATGCTAAATTTCTCAAAAATCTTTGCACACAAGTGTAGGTTGAATACCCAAGTCCCAATAAGGTCATACTCACTCAGCAGGTGAGTGTAGTATTGATGAAACAGTTTTCCCCTAAACTCAAAGATCCAGGTGCCCCCATCATTTCCTGTGCCATCGGAGACATCACCATTAAAAGGGCCTTATCAGATTTAGGAGCAAGTGTGAATTTGTTGCCCAGCTCTACGTATGACTTCCCCTCAGGAGAACCCAAACCACACCGGTCATTTTACAATTTGTTGATCGATCCGTGAAAGTATTGTGTGGGTTGATTGAAGATGTTCTGGTTGGTGGATAAATTTATTTCCCAGTAGACTTTATTGTCCTCGATATGGAGTCAACACGCAATTCCATCCAAATTCTCATTATCCAAGGTTACCCATTTTTAGGAACTGCCAACGCATGTATCAACTGTAGAACCGTGTGATGGATATCTCTTTTAAGAATAAGAAAGTCAAGTTGAATATCTTTAATGTAACCTAATGACCTAGCAAGAATGAAGATTGCTTTGCTATTGACTTGATAGGATTGATCCAAGAAAGTATGAAAAAACTTCACCCCTTCTTCTCACTAAGGACCCTCTCCAAACATATCTCACACACTTTGACATCGATGAATTGAGTGTGACAATTACAAACGTGAAGTAAACACTTTGCTAGATTCACCCAACTCCTCCAATTTTCCATCTTGGACTATTAAGTATGAACCTTCACCTGATTTGGCTAAGGAACCTATGCTCCCATCCATCCAATCGCCGCCACAACTTGAACTGAAACCACTCCCTAGAACACTCAAGTATGTTTTCCTTAGACCTAAAGATACCCTCCCAGTCATAATCGTTGTTTGCTTGACCCCTGATCAAGAAAGTGAGTTGTTACTCAAAAAGCATAAAGATGTCATAGGATGGTCAGTGGTTGACTTGAAAGGAATTAGTCCTTCAAATTGCACGCATTGCATCTATTGTGAGGACAATACCAAGCCATTTAGAAAGATGCAGAGGAGATTGAATACCAACATGAGAGAGGTAGTGAAGAAAGTAGTCAAGTGGCTGGATGCGGGTATCATATACCCAATTCTGATAGTCAATGGGTGAGTCTAACACAAGTTGTTCCCAAGAAATCTGGACTCACGATCGTGCAAAATGACCAAGGTGAATTGATCCCAACTCGTACCCACGGGATGACGAGTTGTATTGACTATAGGAAATTGAATACGGTAACTCGAAAGGACCACTTTTCTCCTCCCTTCATTGATCAAATCTTAGAGAAATTAGCAGACCAAAGCTTCTATAGGTTTCTGGATGTTATTCTGGATACAACTAAGTGCCCGTATATCCAGAAGACCAAGAAAAAATCACCTTTACGTGTCCCTACGGTACCTTCGCCTTTCAAAGAATGTCGTTTGGTCTTTGTAACCCGCTACCTTTTAGCGGTGTATGATATCTATCTTTTCTAACATGGTAGGTGATTTTCTTGAAGTCTTCATGGATGATTTTCGGTGTTTGTTCCTCTTTTGATGATTGTCTCCACAAGTTAGAGAAAGTGTTGGAACGTTGCATAGAGACAAATCTAGTTTTATGTTGAGAGAAGAATCATTTCATGGTCTGTGAGGGGATCGTGCTGGGCCATGTTAGTTTCTGAGAGAGACACAGAGGTAGATAAAGCCAAAGTAGAGTTGATCTCTAAGCTCCCACCCTCAACTTATGTCCGTCAGATTAGATCCTTTTTAGGTCATGCTGGATTTTATCGCCGATTCATCAAGGACTTTTCCAAAATTTCTAATCCCTTGTGCCACCTTCTTGCTAAAGACATCATTTATCTTTGATGTCTTGTCTTGAAGCCTTCCAAACTCTTAGGGATGCATTGACTAAAACTTTGATCATTCAATCACCAGATTGGTCTATTCCCTTTGAAATCATGAAACTCTTAGGGATGCATTGACCAAAGCTTCGATCATTCAATCACCAGATTGGTCTCTTCCTTTGAAATCATGTGTGATGCCTCTGATTTTGCACTCGGGGCAATCTTAGGCCAAAGAGTAAATAAGAAACCAATAGTGATCTACTACACTAGTCGAACCCTCTCTGAAGCTCAACTCAATTACACCACAACAGAGAAGGAATTGTTAGCAGTAGTGTTTGCCTTGAAGAAATTTAGGCAATATCTTTTGGGTTCCAAAGTTGTGATATAATCTGACCATGCTGCTTTGAGACACTTGCTCTCAAAGAAAAAAAACCAATCCACGATTGATTAGGTGAATCATATTGCTACAAGAATTTTTTATTGAGACTAAGGACAAGAAAGGGAAATTGTTGTTGCTGAGCACTTGTTAAGAACCCGATTGATGCACTAGAGACCACCGATCCCGTCAATGAATCGTTCTCAGACGAACTACTTTACGTGTTTCAAGTATTACTCCTTGGTTTACCAACATTGTCAATTACCTAGTGATTAGACAGATGCCCACAGGATGGTCCAAACAAGAGAGATTCTTTGCCCAATTGAAACATTACTTTTGAGAAGACCCAGAACTGTTCAAAGTGTGTCCTGATCAAGTGATTAGGTGATGTGTCCCCGAAAGCGAATTCCATAACATCCTTTCTGTCACACACTTGCGGAGGACATTTTTTTGGTCAGAAAACTGCAACAAAAGTGTTGCAATGTGATTTTGTTGGGCTTCACCTTTTAAAGATGCACACAACTTTTGCCAATCATGTGAATGTTATCAAGCAGTAAGAAACTTGTCTCGAAGAGACATGATGCCTCTTTCCCCTATCCTTGTGGTTGAAATCTTTGATGTGTGGGGATTGATTCATGGGCCCTTTTCCGCCTTCATACAGATTCGAATATATTTTAGTGGCAGTTGACTACGTTTCGAAGTGGATCGAAGCAGTGGTCACTCGTACCAATGGTCATAAAGTTGTGATCAAGTTTGTCCAAAGCAACATCTTTAGCGGTTTGGATTCCCACGTGCTATTAGTAGTGCAGTGGCTCTCATTTTAGGAATTGAAAGTTTGATGCCTTTTTGCGCAAATACGGAATCACAAACAAGGTGACAACACCTTACCACCCGCAAACCAGTGGCCAAGTAAAAGTATCCAATAG
The DNA here is from genome assembly GCA_038442645.1 of Agave tequilana. Classification (NCBI taxonomy): domain Eukaryota; kingdom Viridiplantae; phylum Streptophyta; class Magnoliopsida; order Asparagales; family Asparagaceae; genus Agave; species Agave tequilana. Next base: position 20,721 of record JAVJIF010009388.1, read on the forward strand.
GAAGATCAAGAACATTCTTCAAAAGACCGTTAGGCTTAATCGCAAAGATTAGTCAATTGGACTAGATAATGCCTTGTGGGCTTATAGAACTACATTCAAGACTCCCATTGGAATGTCCCCTTATAGGTTAGTATTTATGAAGGTTTGTCATCTTCTAGTTGAGCTTCAGCATTGTGCCTATTGGGCCATTAAGAAATTCAATTTGACATGGCACAAGCTGGTTTCACTCGTAAGCTTCAACTCAATGAGTTGGAATAACTCTATAATGAGGCATATGAGAACGCACGCATCTATAAGGCTAAGATCAAAGTGTTTCAGGACAAGCACATTAATCGAAAGACCTTTGAGCTCAACCAGAAAGTGTGGTTATACAATGCCAAGTTACGATTGTTTCCAGATAAGCTTCGTTATAGTGAGATGGACCATTCATAGTCACCCAAGTGTTTCCCCGTGGGGCCATAGAAATTCAAAATCCAACTAATGTGAACACTTTTAAAGTGAATGGATAAAGACTGAAAAATTTTATGGAAAATATTGTTGATGGGCAACTGAGTGAGACTATAGATTTACAGCGGGCATAACTACGTCTGGCTGAAGATGTTAAACTTAGAGCTTGTTGAGACAACCCAATTTTATTGAGTATGTTGAAGTTTAGAGCTAACATATGTGTCATTGCGAGTCTATAGGTGTGTTCATTTCAGGTTTGGGAGAACATCTCAACACTTCTTATCATTTGTGCTGCACGTATGGTATCCTCGATCCATTTTTCTTGCCTTCATTTTTATTGAAACATTGAGAACAATATGAATTAGGCTTGAGGTGTGAGTAGAGATTTAATTTTTTTTGAAATAGTACTAGAATATATCAATTTGTAGATTAATTTTATGTTTTGAATATTATCTTGTGCAAAATCGAGTATAAACTAGAAAAGAATGAGGTGAATATTTGAATAAAGTATAACCTCGTAAAGTATGAAATTGAAGTGAGAGTCTATTTCTTGATTAATGGACACTTATATCCAATTCTTTTTCATTGCTTCACTATTTATAGTCAGGCAAGATTATTTTAATTCTTTCTTAAAAGTGTGCGAGTTTAAGGAATTTGTGTGATTAATTGTATTTGACAAAGAGCTTGTGATATGAAAAGCAAAGTTCTAAAAAAAGAGAAAAAATAACTTGAGTTCAAGACCATAAGGGGGCAAATGGGTGTGGATATTCTCTTATTTTTACCCCCGCCAAGCAAGTGTCATCTTGAGGTTAAAAGCCCTCACGGTTCCAATAGGGGTGATAATCTTGGCCTCTAATACTAGGAACACCGTTGGTTAAAACGGGAGTTACATGTTCAGAGAAGTATGTTACTTTTAAAAAAAGGGCAGCACTTGAATTGAAGTACCCTCCAAGTCAATGTGCAATTTAATTAACAATGATTTTGAATAAGATCTTGTAAGATTAAGTTTGATTAGAATCTCTTAATTATGAATGATGTGCATGAAATGATTGAGTTAAAGTGCCATAAGTCAGTAAATTTACTTTTACTTTAAATCTTCTGAAAACTGCATAATACTGAACTTCTAAAAATTCATGTCGGTGATTCTATATTTTATACTAATATTTATGTCGGTGATATATTCATAAGAATTTGATTTGCAAATTGCGCAAGTCTAAAAATGACACAATCTGATATTTGTAGGTAGCATCATTGCAAACCTTCATAAGACTATAACTCGTCTTGCAGGGTAACCTCGGGGTATAAAGGCTTGTTGCATACGCTCAATGCAATTGTGTTTCCTATGAAAGTGGCAGAAACAAATAAAAAAAAAAAAAGTTAACTTTTTAATAAAAAATTACTTGAGGACAAACAAAAGATTAAGTTTTGGGGTATTTGATAAGTCTAATATCTTCTATTATTTAATATCTTTATTGATGAATTTTATGAATAAAATTATGTGAGAAAAGCAAGATATAGTAATTTTATGATCTACATTCACTAATATAATTTGTTTTTTTAATAGATTTATCATACACGTCTTTGAATCAGATCAGGAAAAAGCAACAAACCTTAGCCACAAAAAAGCAAAAGCAAAATCAAATCTTAAGTCCCAATCGCTCAACAACCAGCACAAGTTTGGCTAATCTCAAATATCAGAAAAAGGGAAGAATTTGTCCAAAAAACAGTGAGGTAAAGAGAGAACAACAAATCCCAACAACAACTAATCCATTCACTTGGTTCTAAGTTGAGCCGATCTCCCCTTTGACCCACTTAGTGGCAAGATTCATGATGGGGATTAAGTTCAAAGGAGCTCCTTTGAATTTTAAAACCCTCAACTGGATAGGATGAAAGGATGAGAATTTCAGCCCTGTAAAAGGCAGCAAAAGCTGGGAGATCAAGAAAGCAGAGGGGAGTTCGCACTTCAGATCAGAGAAGAAGGAGAGCGCCTGCACTAAGAGAAGAAGATCAGCTGCGATCAAGAGAAGAAAAGAGAATCAAGTGGCTAAGCCTTCTTTCTTTATTCTCTTTCTCTCTCTAGTTGCAAGTTGTATTGAATATTATTCTATTTTCCCTTTTGCAATGAAATGAATCGATTAATTTATAAATATTGCAAGAGTTATGTGAGTAAAAAAATTATTCTTAGATTATGAAGCTTAAACTCTATTGTTATAATTATTGATTGATTTGGGGTTACGATTTTATTATTTTAATATCAGAATAATTGAAACCAAGATAGGTTATGCCTAGGACTTGATCTGAGAGAGCCTATGCCTAGGATATTGTATTCATGCATTAAATTAATTTTATGTCATTATAATCGAGATAATATATGTCTATTGATGCTTCTAGCATAACGAGCAGATAGTTTATGCCTAGGTGAGTGAAATAACCCTATGTGACTTCATGATTCCAAACTATAGATTTAAGTGGATTAAATACCCAAGAATCATTTGAAACTGATATCTTCCAAGTGCTTAATATTTGATTTAGTTTAATTAATTGTTCAGAAAAATAAAAAATAAATATGTTTTCTTCACCGATCTTCAATTAGAAAAACAACACATCTTTCTCTATGAATTCAATTGGTCTTGCTGCTTTACTTGTATTAGTAGTCCAGATTTGATTTTTAAATTTGCATTGTCTTGCAGATTTAACGACAACCGTTTTAAAACGATTAGTCCCCTAAAAGTCAAATTTTGCACCTGCATAAGCTACAAGGCTGGTTTTTCTTCATCCACTTGTTAAGATGCTTAGCTGTTACTTGTTAACTTGTTTAATGACACTGACTGTTTCTTGTCACAGAGTTACTTGTGTAGTAGTTAACTTCTTTTAGTGTTTATCCTATATACTTGTCAAGGTAGTCTTGAAATCTGGTAGGCTAATTATAGAAGAGACTGGCTTCCCATGTAACATGGTAGGCTAAGATAGCTGGTAGGAAAACCTGTCTTCCTCTTCATACAGTTTCAGCTCATCCAACCATGGAACCAAAAATCGTAACAATTCTCCTATGAAAGGGTATAAACGAAGAAGGAATAAGATAAGATACAGATGATTAACACTCCAACTGAGGCATGACAAAAACAAAATGGTCAAATGAAAGCACATTGTGATGATGATTTACTGATTGAAAAAAAAAATTTAGGTATTGTTGAAAAAAAATTTGGTGAAGATGATTTGCTCCGAATTATCTGAACAAGGGGTTTTACTGATTGAAAAGAAAGAGAGAAGTTAATATATAGAATTCTCCCTTGTTACCATGCCCAGAATCAAACAATCATCTAAAGCCTAGTGTGTGGATGTGAACGCACATGAGTGCAAAGGACATGCCATCATATAATTAGTAACACAACTAACAACATTTCTACCAAAAAATGAAAATAACAACAGCAAGCAACATTAAAGCTTCAAGAAGATAACAAAATATCAGCAGTGTAAGTTGAAAGAAATTCTGTTAACCTGAAGTGCGTGACAAATATCATTTGCAGTGTTCCTATCCTTTACATGCCTTCCAAGTGATAAGTTCCGAAAAGCAGAATAGCCTATTAAAAGGATTCCACCTTTATCTCTCCACTTTGCTAAGAAAAAGGCTCTCCGATCCCTAATAGAAACCAATTTAATCTCTCAGAAAAACAGATATCTAGGAATTGATTATAGATTCATTATAATACATTCAAATGCAAGTCAACTGATCGGAAAAGAAATGAAGATCTGAAAGATTACTAAAGCCATAGTAGCTTTACTGAGACATACTCATCAAGAAGAAAAATGAAGAAAAACTAAACATGCACATGTCGCTAAGCCTTCATTCAAATAAAAAAATATGAACATATGATTTAACATAACATGTGAAAGACAAATATAATCCACCTCCATGCATATGGAATGCATAGAGAGGGACATAGAAGCATAACAGATATATGTTTAACGGACTATTGATTGACCAACTAATGTTATTGGAGACAGCCTATAGTTTTGTGTCCAACTGTGAACACATTATTTTCAAGTTTATGTAGAAGTGCTTCCGCATTTAAGTTCCTCTCAGTCACCAGTTAAATCCAGAAGGCAGGATAGTAGACATTAATCATCAAAAGGAAGCTCTGGATCCTACACAAGAAATGGTATTCAAATATATTATAAGAATTCAGCCAATAAAGCATCATCACCGTTACAAAATCAAATATCAAGAATGAATAGATGACTCCAGAAGAGTGGTCCATTAAACAGATGTAATAACGATTGCAGACTGCAAAATAGTAAATCCAAACACCAATCCCGGTCTTGCAGGTTGCTCCAGCTGAAGCCATATGGAAACACAGTGTCATTGGTCAAACTATCAATACAGTTAACAATAGAACCATAATTAGCTGAAGAAACATGATAGATACAAGCAAATTTTGATTGGGTTGTTGGGAATTTGATTAGGTAACTTCGTAAAAGCTTGGAACTTTCCCATCCATTTAAGTAGTTGCAACTTTTTATATCCTAATAAGTGTGCAACAGTTAGGGTAGTTAACTTTTTGAATTCCAAAGTTCCTCTCCCACAGATTCAGCTGTTCAACACCACATATTTGGATTTGCGCAAAGACATATAGCTCCATCTTTTCCTTCTTATGCTGGTTGAGTCATCCACATGTCCAGACTCCATGACTTAACACGAGAAAAAAGATATTTCCACGATGCTGCTTGAAAAATCTATATATGGAAATTCTTAACAAATTCAAAAGTGTCAGCTTGGAAAATGTTACTCCGCAGGGGGCGCTCCAACACAGAGATATAAACCCTAGATCAATACCAAGTCACTGAGCTCAAATGCACTTGGGGTTTGAATATGGGTTTGCAACCATCCACACGTTTCAACGATAAAATAAACTTTAATTGATTTTTTGGGTGACCATTATACGGATAAATCCTATGGATAAATCTCATACATAACAAAACAATTCACTTTGGGCCTCTTACAGACCTCCAAAAGTGGTCAACCCTGAACTCTGCATCAATTAATCATAAAATCATGGTTTGAAGAATGAGCCGATTCCAATAGGAATCAGTAGAATCGTATCGGAATCAGTCAAGACTGATATAGAATCGGCCATCTAAAATCAGAATTAGCCAGAATGAAGCAGAATCGGTCGAAGGAAATGAGAATCAGTCTAAATCAGTCCTTATTGGCTGATACGCGATTCCATGCCGATACGAGCCTTGAAAATAAAATTCCCAATCTGCAGCAGTTCTTCCCCAATTTGAGGCGAAAAAATTTGGGAAAAAAAGAGGAAAAAACATTATTGTGGATTCCCTCGATCTCACATTCATTCGTACAACTCCTATAGCAAAAAACGAGAGCATCAAATCTCGCTTTCGCATTTGGTGCGCACTCATCTCGTGGGTTCAGTGTGAATGACGAGAATCATACGGCTAATGATTATAAATACATCCTAAGTTGCTAACGATCCCCCACAAAATCATTGAAATTTCAAAAACAAAAACAAAAAAAAATGTAAACTAACCCGAGGATCACCGTAGGGGTCGTCGATGTCGCCGGAGTATATCAAGCCTCTCTTGAACTCGTGCAAGGAGAGAAAATGTCAATTATTCTAAAAGATATGTCAAAATGCTACTAATTATCTGATAATTTTTTATTTTTTATTTTTTAAAAATTGACTGAGAACGATATTACCAAGACGAAAATGGCTCATACGACCAATTCCAATACCTAAAACAATGGGTTGATTACGAAACCAATTCCGAGATTTTGGACTATGCCTCAAATATTGCAGTTGGTCAGACCTTCCATTGGTATTTTGGTAACAATTTGCTCATCGACATATCGGTGTTAATTTTATCGTTAGCAGCCTTCAAATGGCTTCTCAATTGTCAATCATATCTAGGAGTCTAGTGCAGAAATTCTATACCAAATTGATGATTTATGTATAGCTTCATTTTAGTACAAATTAGAGCTTCTAGGATAAATGCCTCCTCTTTTACACACCAGTGCTTGACTTACAATATCAAATATCCAGCCCAAGAGACCTAGTTATCCAATCAAGATAGAAAGCACTCCCTCCCATACAACCCCCCCCCCCACAACCCCAACAAATGCACTTGGGACTTGGACAATACATTTGCAGCCAGCTACCCATTTCAAAAATAGACAAACTTCCGTCGACTTTTTTGGTGTCCTATTAATACAGCTCATACAAAATGAAACAATTCACTTTGGCCCTACCCACCTCCAAAAATGTTGTCACCCCTGAACTCTGCATCGATTAATTGCAAAATCTTGCATTAGACCTGCGACTGGTATTTTGATCACAATTTTCTTTCCAACATATCAGTGTTAAAAGTTCATCATAGCAGCCTTCATATGGTGCCCCAATTGTCAAGCAAATCTAGGTGTTTACTGCAGAAATTCTATACCAAATTGATGATTTATCTAGGTGTTTAGCTGATTTGCCAAGTCATGCCAGAAAGAATGGGAACTTCTGAGTGTTTTAAAGTTCCAATAAAAGAGATTTTCCAAGTCACGCTAGGAAGCATGAGGACAACTTTGGTGAAGTATTCTAATAAAGAGTCTGACACGTGCGCATGTCCAATTGTGTGCATCACTCATGGAGAAGACATCAGAGGTTGGGGCTATTGGAAACAGTAATTCAAAGACATTAAATCAATTCCTTGCAAACCTATGCGAAAATGCATCCACAATACAACAATATTGGCAGACATATACAATACATATAATTTGTTTAGATGCAGCATACATGCATATTAATAAATGTGTGATATACTATAAAGGTCACTTCTATTAAAGAACAATTCAGAAACACAAAAAATCGATATGAATATTGATTATGAAAGCATATATTTTACTATATAGTCTGTATTCATGCAATAATGAGTGTGTTATTTGCTAAAATTTGCAGCGATAAACCCACATAAAATTAGTTCCAGACTTTTAATTCCTAAGCCTTTCATCAAACAGAAAAATTGGTGGAGCCAAACCCAAAGATTGCAAAAGTCCTCGCGTTTTTGTGGCCATGGGCAACAGAATAACATAGTAATTATGGGCACCAAGTAATAGTTCTTAAGCAAATTCAAATCACTAGATGTGAATATGAAATGAACATAGACATAATATACCAACATACTAAGAAATCTGCTGCATTGACAAACTAATGTCAAAAAAAGAAAAGTGAGTATTGTAGATGAATGTTCATACCTGGGAGCATCTTCCAACAATAAAATACGAAGAGGCTTTAACTCCTCAGGCTTCCACTTTAAGAATTCATATTTCCAGTTGTGAAGTACATTCACAGGGGTAACAATAAGTGCAGTTTTAAATCCTAAATCAACACTCCTCATTGCAGTATACAAAAAAGCAATAACCTACAACCACAATTAATAACATTCAGATGATTATAATAAAATATGTAAAAAACAAAGTGAATGTTATGACTTTATATCATAAGCACAAGACCTTAGGGATAAACTATGCTCCCTGCAAAGGGTAAAAAGACATCAGAACAACCAAACAAAAATTAATACTAAGAAATCTTCCTTCCGCACGAGTTTAACTGAAAAATATTAGAGCAAGAGTTACAGTAGTTAAATTTCCTATAGGAAAAGAACAAAATCTGAAGTATTAATATGTATCCTGTCATGTCCTAACAGCTCCATTATACTTTGTAAAGAAATAGAAAAGCCTAACCTTATTCCAAAATAATGATATAACAAAAGAGCAGGACCAAAATGAAAACATTTCTGACAAAATCACAGCAGGCAAGTACGCCAAGGACAAGAATTTGCAAAAAAGGTGCAAGCTCTAAACCAGACCCCAGGGGTATGTCTTCAGAAAGGATTGTTAACGCAACGGCATTACCCTCATGTGTGACCAGGTAACTGTAGGCAAAACTGGCACTTTCTTATTGGCCTAATGACGAATAACTTTTTCAGATGCATCATAATATGGAACAAAGTGAAACATAGGTTTGAATGATGGCATATTGTGGAAGGCCTGATTGCCGATTTTGCCCAAGCAACATCCTAGGTTAGCGTATAGCTAGACAGTTAAACATACAGTGCAGCTTAGGCCATATCAAATAAAAGAAATCCTCTGCTTCCAAAGTCATTTGCGTGAGTTGACAATGAGTGCAAGTAAAACTAGAAAAGCAAATAGTTATGCACAATTATACATATAACAAAAGTAACATTAGAAAGCAAATAGTTATCCTCAATTATACATATAACAAAAGTAAAATTAGAAAAGCAAATAGTATGCACAATTATACATATAAAAAAAGTAATATAGATGCCAAGACATATTTAATAAGTTTTGGGTTCTAGAGGCACTTTGAAAATGCCAAGACATTTAATAAGTTCTGGGTTCTTGAGGCACTTTGAAGCTTGACTGTAAATAGGCTAAAGAGCGCCTTCATTGTTGTTGAATGATCAAATCCCACAACAGTTTATACGGAGTATACTTAAGGGAGACGCAAAAGCATGATTCAGGAACCACCAAGCAAAAATAAACCATTGTTCCAATTTGGCTTTCAAACAGATTCATATCATATAAATGAAATAGTATTCTAGGCATAACATTGATAACTACAATCTATGCTCCAATATTCTGAGTTAGCCTGTCTTACTAGGTATTAATTTTCCACGAGTCAGCAGATGAAATAAAATCGTCATTACCCGTAATGTCCAAATTACAAGGAGACATAATTTGTATAAATTCTTAGTGCACATTCCAACTGAATTATTTTCATCTAGTTTCTTTCACTAGAAATGAAAGAAAATAGTCCTTCATAATTGGTTTTTATAAATACTCGCGTGCTCTATTAAACAATCAAGTAATTTGTACTTCTGTAGTATTCTGTCCTACACAATGCTCCGCCAAAAATAGTTATTAATGCATAAGCGCAGTGTTTTAAATGTCGGCCGACATTTCCGAAATGTCGGCCGACATTTCGTTTTCAAGCCTTCACGCCACGACATCCCCACCCGCATTTGAAATGGCGTTTTAGAAAATGTCGGCCGATATTTCGGAAAAAATTCGATATGTCGGCCAACATTTTCCCGAAATGTCGGCCGACATTTTGGGAAAAACCAAATATGTTTATTGGTCTTGAAAGTTAAAGCAATGAGAAATTTTAACAATGGATTAGTGAATATATGTAAATATTTAAGTTAATTATATATATCCTAAACATATTTATGTAGTTTTGCATAAGTTGTGTACGTATTACCTTGATAAGAATTTTTAAATTACATTATTTAAGACATCTAGGATATATATTTGTTATCCGTCATGACGTCCGAAATTTACTAAATGGCCCCGAAATATCTCCGAAATCCGAAATCCGAAATCCGACATCCGATTACAACATCCGACATTCCCCTGATATCCGACATTTAAAACACTGCATAAGCGCTTAGGATCAAGGTCAACCATCATAGAACTGACACATCATGTTGTCTAGAATCGACATGCAACATAGATGAATTGTCTAAGAATATGAACAAAAGCTTGAATTTGGCATTGGAAACTTGTCTACAAATTAAATATTAAGAAAGGAATATTGAACAAGCAATGCAAATATTTATCCAACCAGTCTCTAAAAGAATTATTGAATCCAGCTAATACAGATAAATGATAGATCCCAATTTTACTTAAATTACAGCATAACAAGAAAGTGGCTGAACATAAACACCATTAAAGCCCATACCATATGATACAACATGCAAATAGAACATCTTAGAAAGAATACCAATGTACATTTGACATTTCACTCATTCGCATGAAATAGAGACATATCTTTGATTAATACATCATATTCGAAACTTTTGAGTAAAAGTTGAAGAATGTTAAGAGTTAAAGACATTAAGATTGGTAAGAATGTGATGTCAAGAATATATCTGAAAGCCAAATTTAATTAAAAAAATGACATAGTGAGATAAATGGGTGCCTTGCAGACAACAGCAAACCTGAAAAGTTTTTCCAAGGCCCATTGTATGGGCCAAAATGCATCCAAGACCTTTATCCCCAGATTTGACTTTTTTTACAGACTGTATAATATTTTCCCACATAAATCTTATTCCTGCAACCTGATGTCACAAAGTTTTCATATGGAAAACAGTTTTGAAGATTAGAATTCAGCAGAAAATATGGGGAAAAAATAATTATATATGCAAAACCTTACTAGAAATCTACTTTAGGAAATATGTTAACAATATTAACTAGAAATATCCAACCAGAATATGAAAGAAAGTTTTTGCAGATTTCATGAAACAGCATAACTTTAGTGATAGATTTTCATCAACCAAGGCCTCTTCAACTATTGAATGTGCAACACCATGACAATTGTCTAAGAAGACAAATGAAAGAAACACAATTGCTACATGGACTATGAGATTCAAGGTAGAAAAACTCTCACTATTGTCATCATCTAAGCCTTTTCCCATCAAGGTGGGGTCGGCTATGGAGCAAGGCTCCACATAAGATTTCACAACATTTTTCGACTGTTTGTCGACATGACGTCAACCCTCTCGTTAGTGCCAACTTCCTATCCTAAGACACTGTTGAAAAGAGAGGGGCTTGCCATAATCCTAACAAACCAGTGAGCATCCTCCAAATTTCTTACATTTGGAAAAACATCTAGAAGAAAGAAATCAAACAATAAATTTGCTATAAGAAAATACATATAGGTAGAAAGCCTTTTAAAATACTGATCCTCAAATTTCACTATCTCCATGTTTACAGATTTCTTTGAAGTGTCATAATTTTTATTATAAAATACACTGTCAGCAGGTTTAGATTAGAACCTGTTTTACTGCATGCAGTTACCCAGTACTGATCTGTATTTCGCCACATCTTCCAACACCCAAATCATATGCCTCCATATCTACTACTCTATGTGTGGTTTTACCTTCTAATCTAGTGGAGATGTCTTGTTTGCTTCTTCTACGGCTCAACTTGAGCAAACTGGTTAAACCTTGTACAGATTACCGTATCATATGTGCTATGGCTGCACCAGCATCATCATAGATAATAGCTGTCAATATTGTTCCATACACGATATATATTATATGATACAATACAAATGGCCAGAAAATGATACAAATTGGATGGTTGCTTCCAGGGGAGTTATCGTACAATACACGATACATATCATACAATTCGAAATTTGTATAATGCGATGCTGTACCATCGAACTTTAATTTAATTTTCGGGTCTGATGCTGGATTCAGGTCTATTTTTTCCTAGACAAGGTATATAAACTATGAGGACCTGATAGGTTAGTGTTTTGTCAATCAATCCGACCTCTTCTTTGTCATTTTCATCTTCAATCACCTCAGCTTTTGCCGTAGGAGCTTTACCAACCATCTTCAGGCCCCTGTGTGTGTATAATTTAGTTACTCTTCCATTCTTTTAACAAGTTAGTGTGGTCCATAATATGATATATAATTGTTGATTGTTTAATTATCTGATGTAATGTGTTATTGCTTAATCGACTAATTGTTTAACCATGTAATTGTTAGGTTAATCGATTGGGTATTGGTAGCTGATTGGAATTTGTTGGATTTATTAAGCATATGTTATTGTTGCCGCTCTTTGTTTCACTAAAAGCAAAAAGCTTATTCAAGACATAAGTGGTTAATTAAGAGTTTGCCTTGTGGTGCTAGTTTGATTAATGGTGTCCTGGTTATTTGACTTAGAACTTGGACGTAAGATTTGTGTAGACCAGATACTGGAATGATATAAAACACACACACAATGGAGGCAGTACTCGTACAATCAAAACAACCTCCTAAATCGAGGACTAATCTGTGTTTCATGGAAATGGACAATATATTATGGTTTTCAGAAGCAAACTCCTCCGTGAGATCCCTTTAAGTGAGTTGTATCTTAAGTGAGGGAAAACAAGGCCAGAGAAGGATGCAGATGGGAGGTAGTAAAAGTATTGTTTGGTTGGTTGTAGAGGCATTTACATCTCACAGATGGCGCAATGATAAGTAGTGAGTGGCAAGTGGTGCTACAAGTTAGGTGTTTGGTTGGTTAAAAATAAAAAATAAATTATTCACTTTGGTTGTAAGTAGTGTTGCAGCATACAATTCCTGTGTTTTGTTGGTTGTAAGTTGTGTTGCCATGCTTAGGTGTCAAATAGAGAGGCTATCACCCACTACAACTTATAAGCTATGAGGTTGTAATGGTGCTGCAGGCAATTTTGACCACGGCACCACTTGCAATTTTTAGTGGCATGTTGCAAGTTGTAAGCCAACTAAAACGAACCAAACACAGGAAATGCAGTACACGATACTGAGAGGAGATACATGAGAAGAAAACGACATAGTGTGTTCAAGGATGAGATTCAGAATAATTAATGATTTCCTGGTGAGTGCCATAAACTAGGATGTCAAATATGAAGCTAAAATGTTTATAGGTTATAATTCAAGTATTCACAAGGACAATGAGAACAGATTCTTCAATGAGCATCAAGAGGCTATGGAAGTTAATAATACAAAGGTTGAAAATGAGATAGTTTAGTTTGAGCAAAATTGACATGCAACTTCAGATTTATTTATTTTTCCCTGAGACATATTGCCCCCAAACAACAAAATCATGAGGCTGCCTTTGGGAGGCACTTCATGGTTGTGGCAACGAATACGCTTGAAGCTAACTGTTGATATAAAGTAAATATAACACAATTGCATGGGAAAAAATTCATGTAATGGTTCACTTTATCAGTTCAAATCGTTAAATTTTGGGTACAAGGCAGCTGAATTGAACATGGTATTCAGACTACCGGCGATACCAGTATCAACTATCAACACCAACAATCAAAAACCTAGAAACTAAAATTATATTGCAAGCACAAAAAATTCAAGTTCTTTTTTAGGCAACCAGTAAAAAAAATTGACTGAAGCTCATATCAGAACCTCCCCTTCACCTTGGTGAGAGGGGGGAGGGGGGGGGGGGGGGGGGGGGGGGTGGGGGGGCAATTAGCACACAAATCTACAAAACTAATAACATATAGACAAAAGTAAGCCATAAACTGATACATAATAAATGAACAAAAAAATTGGATGTCAGGGGGAACAAAACCTGATGAGGCTTCAACTTCCCGGAAATACTTGGAGGAATTTTGACAGGCTCTTCATCTTCCTCCCGAGCTACATTTACTATATAACCTTCAGTAGCATCACCCAGAATGTCTGCTGTTACACCTTACATTTCCATTGAGTATTGACATACTTTTACTCAATGATTTGCTAGCAGACTGTACTTGCATTGACTTAAGATGCTCTTGCCGAGCCTACAAATAATAAGATATGATAATAAGAGAAAAGAGGATTAGAAGAACCGCTCTATGAAAGTAGAATAAAATAACCTTTTCTATTGCAATCTTTTCCCTAGTTTCTTCTCCAAGTTCTGCATCATCAAGGATCCTCCTAATCCTCTTTTTCGGCCTCCTCTTGTTGCTGAAAAAGCAATAATGATAAGGCAAAAACTAAGCATGGTAACAGAGACATTCAAGAATTAATTTAAAGAATAATTGCTGATATACATTCAAATGTCCGCAAAGAAAAATGTAAGAATTCTACCCTTGAATATCTGCGGCATCGGAAAGATATATATCACTTTCTGAACTAGAAGTAACCAATCCTCCAAGGGCATTTTCACACTCCAAGACAAGCGGCCGGAGTAGAATAGGTGAACAGCAGCAACACTGCCAACCAGATGCTTTAGCTTGCAATAAGCATTCTTCACCGAGATTCCTTGATATGCATATTGCACAGAAAAGCATCTTACATGAGTTACAGCATAACAGATCTTTGCACTTCCCACACCATCTGCAATAACATCCTGAGACAGAATCCTGCAATTAACAAATCATATTAACTATATAGATTAATATAAACATATAAAGTAACATCTATAATTCTGTTCATTTCCAACCAAGAAGAATTCTTAGGGTTTTTCTTTTCTTTCTTTCCCCATGTTTTCTTTAAACTGGAGGAAGTGGACCATCGATCCTTCTAAAGATTTGTGCCATTACCTTTCGATAAAACCCCCATATATATTCTAATAAAGATTTGTAGCTGCACGCATGCACGTGCACACACAAACACAACGCAAGCACACACATAATAAGAAAAATTCGAAGGTCCCCCCCAACCCCCCTCCTCTCCCCTTATCCTTTCATCACTGATCAGTCAACTGATAATGAATTGAAATAACTAGTGATATGATATTTAAATAGATGTAATGAGACAGTTTGAAAGGTTAGTATATTAAATGAGAAAACAGAGAAAATGACATTTTGCTTTATTTTCAAGGTAATTGAATTGCTTTTGTTACATGTGCCTAATATGCAGAAACAACTGGATGAGACTCAACAGAATTTGGTAAGCATTCAAAATCGTCAATTAGCGAGAAAATCAAGAATCTTTAATAGTCATACCTTGAGTTTCATCTTTTCTTCTATGAGAAAACTACAACTTTCACAAACAATGACTTGTAATTGTGGATGTCTACGAACTTCAGAGGCTCTCAGCCCTTCATAGCAACCAGTGCAATGAAAACTGCTCTCATCATCCCTTCTGCACAAGTTTTGTTTGCTTAAACATGGTGAAGGAAGAATATCAACATCTATAATATCAACTGATTTGGTTTGAGAAGGTGAATGCGGATCCTTATTTGGCGTATGACAATTATCTGAAGTAATGTTCACCAGTTGAACTTCATCGTCACTCTCTATTACAACAGTCCGACACCTTTTATTGCCAACTTCCATATCATCGCTATCATGTGAGCACTTAGAACTGCCATTCACATTGGGGTTCTCCTTTTCAGTTCCATCAGAAACCACCACATTTGCCTTGAAATTTCCTCAAGATTGTTACCATCTTCACTATTGTCTTCACCATTATCAAATGAGCTCACTTTTCCAGATGTTGAATGAGAACATCCCTTTAAAAAGACCTCACCCTCTACTTCTTTCTCATTTGACTCCTGTTTAATCAGAAGATTCAAATATACCCTTGCATTCCATAAATAAATAATAAAAAATACATAGCAAAACCAATTCACATAATTAAACAAACAGTACATAGTAAGTAACCATGCAAATGGGATGAACATTGAAACAAAGCCTCAACCTGGTATCTTAGCTTCCTCTGCCTGTGCCGCTTTAAATGGCGCTGTAGTTTCCTTGTAAGGCTTGCATCATCCTCTTCTCGCACCTAACGACAGAAAGTTTATCTAAACATAAATTCGCATGACTGTATGATAAATAAAACAGGAAACTTCAAGAAAACTCAAATATATGGTTGATGGTGGACTATAGGGTTTCCTGGTAACAAAAATTATATAATTTCCTTAGTATCAATTTTACATATTCAAAATACAGGAGTAAATGCATATACATATTATACAAATTTGAATAGTATCCACCATTATCCAAATTTTAATAGCATCCATTGGGTCCAGATACACAGATTGTAGTTTTAAATATAAAGCGGCTGTTATAGCATATTTAGATAGTTGTTCCTATTTTTGAAGTCACATGCAGATATAGGGTGGCTGCTCTGTTTACAGCCCAGTAATATATCAGATTTTAAAAGTAAACTTTCATTATGCTCTATTATATATCTGGTTAAAGCCCTAATAGCAATTTTTTTCTACTTTCTAATTAGATCTATCAATTACTTGTATCCACCAACATCAGTAAATTCTACATTTTGACTTTTGAGCTAAGTCCTTGGTAGAGAAAGCACTGTTTTTGCATTCCTATCTAATATTATTGCAACTAGGCTGCCTAATATCATTTTACATTCCAGCACCTTTTCAAATTAAATAACAGATGTTGTTGCTGATTTATGCACTCCATTCATAAACCAAATAAAAAAGTTCTTAACCCCTAGTAAGCTAGAGGTCAAAAAAATAATAAATGTTATAAATTGCCGCCAAGTACACTTACTAATATAATATGTATTACAAGCTCTTTTCAATTTTTCCCCTTCTTTTTCCATATTTTATATCAAATAGAGAGGATAAGAAAAGAAAAAGTGACCTGAAGAATCAAACTGAAACTCAGCTAATAACATTATTGAGAATAAGAGAATGTCAGTTTAATTTATTAAAAATCATTAGTACACATAATAAACTACATTGGCTTAGAGCCCGAAAACCTCAAGAATGAAAAGTGGCTCATTAGATGCAGACAACTATTGAGCATCAGAAAGCTATTTGAATATAAAAGTAAGTACTTCAGTGCGCATAATAAATTACACTGGCTTAGAAGAAGACAACCTATTTGCAAGAAAAAATTTGTAAACAAATAGCTTTCTTATTGAAAAGACAAGATGACAACAGGGGTTGGCCAGTATTGAACAACAAGATCGTGAAACAAAACAAAAAAAAAATCATCATGTGTATGATCTACTATCAGCAACAAGAGAAAGAAAAGGCACATATAATCATCACTTGAGTAAATGAGGCCAAACCTTCCTAAAGTTTATCCTCTGCTCTTTTGAAAGATCTCGTTCTTTTTCATTTGCCACTGCGTCGGCATAGAATGGATTACTAAAATTGCAGTCTATTTCATCAATCTCCTCTACCTAAAACACAATAATACGACAAAGTTAAACAACCACTTTACTGAGCCTTGGAGTAGATTTCGATATAGAGAACAGTGAGCATAATGAAGAAAAAGCAATTGATCGTAAACGCTTCTAATGGCTTAACAAAAAGAAATGAAGAAAAGGATAGTAGGCATGTCTGTTTCTTAGGCACATCTATGCAAATGGCTTGACTACTTCTAATGTTAAATAACTCTAGGCGCATAAAGATGAAAAAAAGAAATGAGAGGTTTACATGTGAAAATCCAAGTAAACAATAGTGGACGCTTGTCATGTCTGTTTCAGAGAAGAATAATTTGGACCCTCTCCCCAACACATTTCATGATACAGGCACTAATTGCATATTTCATAGGGTGAGCATAAAATTGGATTTGATGATCAGCAGAATAATAAAGGGGAAAGTGCGATAACAGCAGAATAATCATAAATTTCCAGCAAACATGCTGCAGAACCTTCACACAGCTTGATTTGACATAAAAATCAGGCCACAAGATATCAGAATTTATGTATTACACCCTCTTACATAACTTTAATGTCCACATTAACTAACAATCAAAGCAGGTCATGAAAATAACTTTTAGATACATATTCAAAATTTAGGGCATATCGCACATAAGTTTTATGTGCCTTAATTAGATACTTCAAGATGGTATGATACACCAAACTGATTCGTCCAATCCAACTTATTAGGGTATGGAAATAGTTACTGTGGAACTAGGTTTTTTTCCCTCTCTGTCAAGTGTAGACTGATTGTTGGGCTCAATATATCGGGACTAAGTGATTGTATAAAGTTTGGTCTTCTTCCGGTGCAAGTGATTATAGCTGTTTACACGGGCGTAAACAGGTATATGTCAAAGAATTATAGATTTGAAGAATTAGGAAATTGAAGATCTGATATGTTCTCTAACCGAGTGTTCTAATAGCATTCACGTAGGATCACATATGATGTCCTCAAATGTTGATTAAGATTACCATGGATTCATTTTTATTTACTTTGGTCTGTTCCATTTATCCCTTGAGTAACTTAAAGCACCAATCACTACATCAAAACATCGAGTTGTGCTGAGGATTAAGGGAAACACCTTCATATTCTAACCCCCCCCCCCCCCCCAACAAAAAAAAAAAAGCACCCCCAGACAAAAAAAAAAAAACAGGCTTTTTTGAGTGGTTGTATTATTTTCTTATACGATTTTATTATGTGTCATGCTGGAACCCATGTGCCATGCATGGATTCATTTTTATTTACTTTGGTCTGTTCCATTTATCCCTTCAGTATCTTTAAAACACCTATCACTACATCAAAACATCGAATTGTGCTGAGGATTAGGGGAACACCTCATATTCTAATCTGAGGATTAGGGGAACACCTTCATATTCTAATACACCCAACCCCAAAAAACACCCCCACACAAAAAAAAAACTAGGCTTTTTGAGTGGTTGTATTATTTTCTTATATGATTTTATTATGTGCCATGCTGGAACCTGGGTGACTCTAATACCATCCTAAAGTCCATGACACTACACCACAACTCCAATTCCTGGTGAGGGTAGGAGAAAATACTACTTGAATTTAACACAGTACATCAGTTCATTAGGTTGCATTGCTCTTCTTTCATGACTTGGTCCGGAACAAGGATTCAATCTAGTTATCTTGTTGGGTCAATCAATTTGGAGTTACTGAGGGTATATTTTGGTGACCTTGCACAATCTCTTTGAATTGTCTTGATTCTGTTTCTACCTTAAGCGACCTTAGTATTGTTGAAATTGACCTCTTTGCTGTAGATCTATTTGAATCTTCTACATCTTTTCACACCTCCAACAGCCAGATCAAAAGGCCACCACGATCTCTGAAGTAATCTTGATGTAATATAGGATCGCAATCACTTTCAATTCATAGAAAAGGGAAAAACTAGGGTTTTGAGAAAAATAGGAATTAGGGTTTGAGAAAAGAACCAGATATATTTGGGCTTCGCCCCCCTTACACCACAGGCTTCACACCCCAATCTCAAGAACTCAAGAGCTCTGAAATTTTAACTGAAAAAGTTTATATTTTATCATTATCTGCTAATAAATGAAATCTGATGCCTATTTATAGACTTTTACAAAAGAGTTTTTTTAGGAGATAACCGATGTGGTACTAAACACTCACATAAAAAAGACAATTACTCAAAATAAACTAAAAAATAAGAAAACAACAAGCAGCTGGTGATGTCCTCATCATTTCCACCGGGGTGAGAGGAACTCGACCCTGTCAAATGAGTGCACCCCTCACGAAACATCTCAATCGGCCCATGGTGACGACCGTGGCAGCAGCACTAGTGCGTCACATCGAAGCTAAGGTGGTGGAGGTGGACCTGGCTTACAACAGGTGGTCATCGATGGGAAGCTCGAGCAAGATACATACAGCGTGACAAGTCAACTCAGCTCTACCCATATACTCAGGCACCAATCTCCTATGAACATGTCTTCTGTAGAGAAATTTGCAAGGGATCGTACACATCAAGCGATCTCAAGAAAAATGAAGCCCTCATAACTGCCAAATGGTACTAGCCCCATAGTCAGCTCTACTGGAATGTCTACAAGGGTCTCAATAGACAGCCCTACAACTTTCGTGGTCCGTAGGGAAATCTCTTCTTACGGTGACACCAACTCAGCAACAACTTCTGGCCCTGGCTCTTACTTTATCATCAACTTCTGACTTTGGTTCTGGATCTTCAACAACCTCTACCGCCTTACTTTCTAGCATCTTCACCATGCCAGCAAGGATCTCCTTACATTCAGCGATCAAATCGGTGAATTGCGGCCCCTCGAGGTGTGGAGCATACCGAGTACGAAGAAGCTCTTGTAAGACAAGCTGATTTCGTCGATATGATTTGTCTTCCCACCACCAATAAGCTTCTCAAGCCAGCTTCATTTGGGCATAGTGCCACTTCTGTGCAGGTGTCGAAGAAAAAATATTTAAAGAAATCTTTAAGTTGATTTTCTCACTTTTCATACCCATCCTAATCACTAAAAACCCGAAAATATAGGAGAGCTGCATACATGTCCCTTTCAACATCCTCATCACCATCAGTATAAATGTATTTGCCACAAAAGTAAAACCCCATGAATAAAATTCAATGCATAAAGATCAGAGGTTACCCAAGAATCTCAGTGGATCGAACGGAACTCAAATGAGGCTAAAAATGTGGCCTGAAACGTTGATTTTTTGCTGCAAGGGTAGTACATGCACCAAATACGAGCTCAGTGAGGTCGGATTTGCTGCTCGAGTGCTATGAATTCTCTTCAATGGCTCCGAAACTCAGTCACGAACCCAACGCTTTGAACAGAACTCTAAGCGCTCCAAACGGGCGAGAAACAGGCTCCGGACTGAGGTTGTGTTGATCTACTGAGCTGAATCTAATAGACGACCGAAACTTGAACCTGAATGTGAAGACTATAAACACGTAATTTTGATCTCCAAGAATCCGCTCCTTCAAAAACGGCTCGATTCAGGCTTGAAACGAGCCTGGAATAGCCTTCAAAAGAACTGATCTGAATTTGAGCTGAATTGTTTTTATATCGGGTCGACTCAATGAGTTGTTGAACTGAGTCAACTCGCTTAGTGACGTCAGTCTTAGCAGGTAACGGGTCGGGTTGGTGTTGTAATGGGTAAGGTGGTTGGATCCGCCTCGACTCACCCAAGTACTTAAACCTATGGGGTTTAATGGGTCGGGCTCTGACCCACCTCACTCACTGCCCGAGGCTCCTTCACTCCCCGATCTCTGTTAAGGCTAAGGGGTAGGGGTGTCAATTGGGCCGTGTCGGGCCCAACCCGGCCCGGCCACGGCGGGCCAGGGGCCGAGCCCGGCTCGGCCAGCCGTGCGGCCGGTGCCGGCCCGCCATTTATTAAAAAAATAAAAAAACTTTAAAAACTTTTTTAAAATTTAAAAATTTTAAAAAATCCAAAAATCTTTAAAAAATTTCAAAAATACTTATTCAAGTTGTGATAAAATTTGCAAAGAATATTACAAGGCGTGAAATGAAAATATATATTTTATTAATGATCCAATAAAATGGATAATTGATACAAATATAATTGAAGTATAAATCAATTTTTTTCAAATTTATCATTAATACAGTATTCATTCTTCATACATTTTATCAATCATAAATAAAAACAAGTCTTCATTCATCTTCTGGGGAGTCTTCTGGAGAATCTTCGCTGAGATCATCAATTGTTTTATTTTGACTTCTTTCTTCACATTCAGCCAATCCTTCTTACATATGGTCATCTCGATCGCATCCGATGCCAGACGGTTCCTCGTATCAGTCAGCACTCGACCACCTGTACTAAAAGCAGACTCTGAAGCTACTGTAGATGCCGGAAGAATTAGTAAATCACGTGTCATGATGGAAGAATAGGATAATTTGATGCATATGATTTCCACCATACCAAAATATCAAAATTTTCAAATCCTGAGTCTTGATCGATCTCAGGAGTTATAGCACGTTGTATATAATAATGAAGCTCGTTTAAAGAGATGAAAATTCTAGATTTTTTGGAAGCTAATAAAAGGCCAAAAATAATGAACTACTATTGGAGGTTGAAGAACTTTGAGATGAAGAAGATTTGTTTATTTTCGTAAGTAGTTTCATAAAAATCATATAACTTATTTATAAAAGAATCAATATCTGCCCACATTATCGCAGAACTATCCTTATAATCCATCCTTTCATAAAAAATTTCAAGTAAAATTTTACATCCATTAAATTTAATCTTAGGATCCATAATAGCAGCAAAATAAAAGATAAAAAAATTCGTTAAAATATTTATTAATTTTTTTCTCCATGGGAGCAATATTATCTCTTATAGAATCAATATTTCTACATTCAGAAAATATTTAACTTATTTCAGTTAACCCATAAAATATTATTCTTGTCGTTAGGTAATAAATATAAGAAAATAATTTTGTTATTCTTTCAAAAATTTTAAAAATTCACAAATCCATTCACAAATTTGCCATTCCTCATCGAAAATAAAACAGTTAGGCAATTCTACAGCAATAAACCTATTTATTGCCTCCTTATAAGGAATCGCTTTACTCAACATATTATGTGTTGAGTTCCAACAATTTCTTACATCTTGAGATAATTTTTTAGTAGGTAACCCTAAACTCGAACAAATTTGTATGAAAGTTTGCCTTTTTGGGCCGCTACTTTTAATAAATATAATAATATCTCTTAATTTTTGAATATAATCATTAATTATTTTCAAACCATATTGTACACACAAGTTAATAATATGACAAACACATCGAATATGAAAAAAATTTCATTCAAACGGATTTTAAATAATTTTTCAAAATCTCAATTGCTGCAGTATTTTCGCTAGCATTATCAAATGAAACGGTAAAAATTTTAGAATCAATTTTATATTCTCTAGCAACACGCATTATAATTTTACTAAGATTTAAAGCATTATGAGGATGAGGAAACTTTTTAAAACCGATAATTCTTTTATTTAAAACCCAATCAGAATCAATAAAATGCGCAGTAATAGCAATATAATGATAGCCGTTAAGGGCTTCCCAGCAATCCGAAGTGAGTACAATTTTATGGGGCAAAGATGATAAACTGTAACTAATATTTGTTTTTATTCTTCAAATACTTTAAGCATTTCTGATCTTATAGTGTTCCTACTGACCGGCTCATAATCAGGAATATGAGTGGTTCTAATATAATCTGTAAATGCATCGTCTTCAGCCATACTAAAAGGTTCTGACCGAATAAGAAATTTCGCTAAATCTGTTTTACCTGTTGCACGTTTATAACTGAAAGTGCCTAAAATGTCACCCAAAGTGCTAATTTGGGTTTGTCGTGGTTGGTGTTCGGGGTGTTTGCTCTGAATATGTCGGGTAAGTGAACCAGTTTTCGCATTTTTGGGAAAAGAATATGAAACATCTAGGCACAACTTGCATTGAGCTCTCCTAGCTCCATTAACAGTTATTTTATCAATTTATCAAAATATTTCCAAACTCCAGATTTAAGAGTTGTGGAGGTAGTTGATACCTCGGGGAAACTAATAGGTATATGAGGAACAGTGTTAGGTACATCAGAAGAAGCATTAAAATCTGTGAATGGTGTAAGTTGTGTGTATGAAATTTGTAGAGTATCGTCTAGTGGCATATTTTGGGTTTCCCAAGTATCATTACTAATATTAAAATTACCATGAATTCTAAAACCAAAAGCTTGGCTAGATCCAGCTTGACTAGAATTGGCATCCATTTTTTTGGATAGTTTATACTTATATAAGAATATAAATACCGGATTGAAGAGCTTGTAGAGCTTGAAGACTGGAGGCTTGAGAGCTTGTAGAGAGACCTTGAAGAACTTGTAGAGAGAAAAGAGAGCTTGTAGAGCTTGAGGAAGATGAAAAGTTTTTATTGTGTGAAATGAAGTGGGGAAGTCCAAGTATTTATAGAAGAGGAGAAAATATTTTTTGCAAATTTTTTTTACAAAAAAACACATCATATACCCGTTAGGGGGTTTTTGCAAAAAAATTTGCAAAACACCCCCCCAATGGCTATAATAGCCGTTGGGTGAAGGCGGGGGGTTTTGCAAAATAAAATTTGCAAAACCCCCTCCCAACGGCTCTTAGAGTCGTTGGGCTCCGGGCCCGGCCAACCCAACAGCCCAGCACGGGCCTAGCAAGGCCCACAGGGCCATGGGCCGCCATCAGGCGGACCCGGGGTCCGGCCCGCAAAACACCCGAGCCGGGTTTGGCCCGGGTCTTGCGTAGGTCGGGTCGGGTCGGGTCGTGCCCGTGCGGGTGCCCGAACTGACACCCCTACTCAGGGGTGATCCTCTGGGCAACGGCGCTTCGGCGAGCGGCAGCGGAGAAGAGAACGATGCAGTGGAGATCCGGCAGTGGCGGAGCTCCGGCGAGATATGGGCATCGACGAGGGCTCAACAACGGTGATGGTGATGGGTGTGATGAAGACAATGAAGATGGGGTCGAGGTTAATGTTAGCGGCGATGATGATGGGGGATGATGGAGGCGGCGGTAGGAGATGATGGAGGCGTCATGGCAAAGGAAGAGTGCGGCGGAGATGGAGATGGTGGTGGGATTGTTGTTGTAAGGGGATGGAGATGGTGGTGGGATCTGATGAAGGTGTGATGGCGAGGATTGGTCTGATGAAGGTGATGGTGATTTGATGAATGTAAGGAGATGATGATGAAAGTGGTGTGATGGTGGCGACGGAAAAGAAAGGTAACGATGTTGGGTTCAGCTTGGGATCTGACGCGAGAGGAGATGGAGGAGATGGTGGTGGTGGTGGGGATGGTGGTAATGAATCTTGATGGGGTGGTGGCGGAGGAACAGGGTGAGGGCAAGGGCATATTGGGGTGATGGAGGTGACTGGCGGCACTGTTGATGGAGTTGGTGAGGCGGCGGCGGAAGAGGCTGGCCTGGGGTGGTGGCGGCGGTGGCGGTTCAGTTGGTTTGTTGATGTGAGAGGAGAATTGAGGAAAAAGAGAATGAATAGTGAGGATTTGTTTTAAAAAAAGAATTTGATTTTCGGAAGAGGGAGATGAACAATGAAGATTTGAATTTTCTGAGGATTTTCAAAGGATTTTTTTGGAAATTTGGCTACAGTAAAAAAAATTAATCTGATTTTGGATTTGTTCTAAATCTAAGATTTGTGGAGATGAAAATTGGAGAAGGAAATAGTGAAAGGAATTGGAGCCAAAGCTCTGATACCAAACTGATGTAATACAGGATCACAATCACCTTCAATTCAATGAAAAGAGAAAAAACTAGGATTTTAAGAAAATAGGAATTAGGGTTTAAGAAAAAAACCGGATGCATTTGGGTTTCGCACCCCTTACACCACGGGCTTCACACCCCTTACGCCACGGACTTTACACCCCAATCTTAAGAACTCAAGAGCTCTGAAATTTTAATTGAATATATTAATATTTAATCATTGTCTGCTAATAAAAAATCTAATGCCTATTTATAAGCTTTTACAAAAGAGTTTTTCTAAGGGATAACTGATGTGTTATTAAACCTCACATAAAAAAAGACAACTACTCAAAATAAACTAAGACATAAGAAAACAACTAGTTGGTGATGTCCTCATCAAATCTCCAACCTTTATGAAGAACCAATTACACATGAGAGAATTGATCATAGAACAGAAACGAAAGCCAAGGCAGTTGGCCATTTAATAACTTCCCTCCGCTTGCTTCTATAGTTCCCATCCTGTTTCTTCTCTTTACCTCTTCTGCAACCCCAACTCAACACCAACTCTACATCTTTCCCTCTATCCATAGCCAAAAAAAAGAGGCTATATTTTTTTTCAAAGAAGACCCATCTTGGTTATCTGATTGCTAAAAGCTGAACTTTTTCCTTGGATCTCTTGAGATTCAACAGCACTTCAATACATATGAGAACCATGTTTGCAAGTACTTGATCATGCATTTGGAAAAATGAGGCGCTACCATTAGTACAATAATGAGATTCAACAAGGTACAAACTACCATGAAAACCATAAAGAGACACTGTTCGAGACCTCAGCGTGCTCACAGTTCTGAGATGACAAGATGATCCTTAGCTTTCAGTTATCCTTTCTTGGCAGCCTTCTTTCCTAACTCCTTCCAAACCCTAACCGGATTTATGGCTTAATGGGTCCCTCCAATTGGGCTGGCCACTAAGCTGATTCTGCTACAAAACAAGATGTTTAGTTCTTTTAATTCGCCTCCAGCCAGAGGGGTATGGGTTGTTTTTGTCATTCTTTCTCAACCATTGCACATGGGCTTCTTCATCATTCTTTGTCTCATTGTAATGCACCATCCACATGCCCATGGTCCATCTCACACACTCTTTTTTAGCAATGAGCGGTGTAAAGAAAAATGTAACCAACAACCATGCATCCACCACTAACCTTCTCACAGCCACCCTTTCTCCCTGTAACACTCCCCTGCTTCCTTCATGAACCTCATCAAGCTTCCATCCTCTCTGATTTGCTTCCCTAGCTCAAAAAGGAAATTACCATCCTCTCGACCAGGTTGGCAAATAGCAATGTTTGGGCTCCTGACTTCAGTGTCATGCATTCCACTAGATATGTTTGAATTTGAAATCTCCAATTCAGATTTTGGTAGCCTGTGCGTTTTCTTTTGGTGGTTCATTTTGGACCGTCATTACTCCCCTTTTCTGGGCTCTGGCTGATTTTGGAGACTAGCCCACGTGTCTGAGGCGTTCTTTCGGGCCGGGGACATTTTGGGCCATCATTCTTCCCATTTTCTAGGCTCGGGCTGCTTTTTGAGACCAGCTCATATGTCTTTGAGGATGTCCAGCCTTTATTGAGCCTTCTTAGGCATAGTTCTGGCTCATTCTGTAAAGCAGCCTCCTTAAAGTTGTCCTTCTCTTCTATTCTCATCTATTGTGGTCCAAAACGCATCAAGGCAGCCGCACAAAAAATTGTCATGGTCATCAGTACGATGCATCTATGCTTGCACTATGTGCTACCATGTCCACAGAGACCATGCTCACATGTTTGCCACAACCTTATTTAGTGGAAAGCTTTAGTGGAAAGCTCTACCCATCATCTATCTTGTGTACACCACTCGTGATTCAATCTGTCTTTGATGTGTTCTCAGATGACGAGATGATCCTTAGCTCAGAAATTTTTAGCAGATGTGAGGAAATCTTGGGCCGTTATGGAGGAGGCAGCAATCCTTTCTAAGAGAGATAAGGCTACGCTTAGTTTCAAATTGGCATTGAAATTAAGGGGGGTGTGATATTTTCAATAAAATCAAACTCATTTGTAACATGGTACTACATCAAGATGAATATCAAATTCTTTTTAATTTGAATTCACAAATTTTTAAAAATGTAGGAAAGCACTGAGATCATGGTTTAAAATCTCAATATTGGCATCGGCCAATGGGTTTTAGTATCAATTTCAGCAATATCGGGCATCAATACTGACAGTATTGTCCACGGCGACAATATCGGCCAAAATATCGACAGATATTATAAGGCTAATATAATATCGGTATCACAAAACCCGATACGATATTGCCTATATATATATATATATATATATATATATATATATATATATATATATATATATATATATATATATATATATCACAGTCAGCCGATATTCGAAACCATGACCAAGACATTTAGCTTTCATGAGGCTTATGGAAAAAATTGTGTATTCTTTCAAAACAAGTCTTTTCACAGGAAATCTAATTGAATCGTGACACTGGCATAGACAAAGTAGACTGTCGAGTATCATTATAAATGCAAAATATGATATATGTGGTACGTGAGCTGATAAAAAACATCTATAATGTATATCACAGGCATACTATGAAATTATTTAGATCTGCATTGACTCTGAAGAACTACATCCGTATTGATTATCAAGAGAACTATAAAAAAAAACAATTACATAAATCCACGAGACAAGTCTCTTTATATAGACCATACAAGACCAAATCCTATTCTAATTGACTTCAAATACTACTAGTACTCTAAATACTCTAAATACTATTTTTCTGTATACAACATACCTATTATATCTAAGATTCCCCCTCAAACCCATGATGGTACGAACATCGAAAGTTTTCCAACAAAAACTGTATAATAAGTGCTAAAATTACTGAAGTTGTGAACTATTGATGTTGATCCCACATTGTTGACTTGTTCATGCTGAAGTTGTTGACTTACAAATGTCGAATTACTGATTGTTGACGTTGATGCTGATATGTTGAATACCGAACGATGAAGATATGAAATTTTCATGTAAACTCAAAAGAAAAAGAAAACAGAAAGCACAAAGCCAAATTGCCCAATTACCAAATGACTCAAGACAAGCTGGTAAGTTGCCGAATAAGCAAAACATAATCCAAACAAATCTTCCTCTCATGTGCAGAAGCTGCAAATCGAGGGCTTAAATAAACTGAAGAAACCAAACAAGAAACTGAAGCTTCGTACTAAGACGAATTGCCAAGATACCAAAATTCAGACTTAACAAACCAGAAGTTGTCTAAATCAAAACTGAAAACCAGAACATGTCTGAATGAAACTCAAATTCACCAACGAATCATATCCTTCTGTTGCGTGATGCAAGTGCAAACAAAATTCCAAACAAACATCCCAAAACTAAAATACCAAACAAAAGATTTCGTGTTGAAAGTGCTAAAATCAGGACTTAAAGCATTGATTCCTGCTCCGATAGAAAATCTCCTAGTAGTAGAATCCGCCAAATCCACTTCCACCATTGCGTTTAGAACGCCAAAAACCTTGGGATCAACTCCAAATCAATCTTATGACCAAAACAATTTTAACCATCAGAACTACAAAATTCCAAAGTGTCAATACTTTTGTTTTTGTCAAAAAATAGATCCTGAATTGTTGTGTACTGTTCGGGTGGAAAAGCAAATCCAAAATAACAGAAACTGTCACCCATGTGACCCTAATTTCTTGTCTTTGTTGTTTGGTGTTTGACCTGACTGCAAAAACGTTTTACCTTTCTTCCTCCTTCAAACGACAACCAGTCACCCTTTCTTTATCATTTTTTTCTTTTTTTTTCCTCCTAGCCACTATTAGCAAATTGGACTCTGAATCAGAAAGCCGTGCGATCAAAGCGGATCACATCCAGGTTGAGAACCGAAAGAAATCGCAAGCAGAGATGTTGTTGGATTTTGAAGTGGGTTTTGGACCAGGTTGGATTCAGGATCAAATGCAATGACACTCTGTCAGATATCGAAGAGTTTGTTGCGATATAAGAATCAAAAGGGCAGGTCTTTGAAAATTGGGGACTGATCTGAACAAGATGGACAAACTTAAACTCGAACTCGAACGGATCTTTGCGAACTATTCGCTGATTGCGGCTAACGAAGATGACAAAGAAGATGTGATTGCAGAAGTTGCCAAAGACAAATACTGGTTATAAATTCCAATAGACGGAGACTAAGAATTACTAATCAAATCTGAAGACAAACCTGATGTGAAAATCAAACCGAAGACAAAATAAAATAATAAAGAGGAACAAAAAACTAGGATTGAAAAACCTTGAATTTCAAAGAAGTGCCAAAGACAAAACAGAATCAAAGAAGAAACAGATCTTAACGAAGTTGCAGATGAAAATCACGGTTGAAACAAATCTAAACATGAAGGGGGATAAGGATTGCCGAAGATGAAGATGGATTGCAAATTCTGATAGAGAAAGATGAAAATTTGCTAAAGAACGGAAATTGCTATAGAACGAAGCAAAACAAGAGCTAAAAGAACAAGAACAAAATTGCAAAGAAGATTCGAATTGTAAAGAAGATTGTGAAAGCAAACAAAGAATCTTTAAACCTAAGAACTTTGATACCATGTTTGATTTACAAAGGTAAATCTTCATTGACTCTGAAAGAACATCTTTATTGATTATCATGAGAACTATAAAGTATTAACTACAACTCTCTCCATATATAGACCATAAAAGACCAAATCATATTCTAAAATGACTCCAAATGCTACTAGAACTCTAATACTCTAAATATTCTTTCTATAATATAATATGCCTATTATATCTAACACATGTAAGAAAAGGTCAAATAAACAACCAAATATCCATATCCCTTCGAAAATAGTCCTATTGATTTGTATACTCCGTTCCAACAGTAATGCTAAATTAAAGCATTTCTATGTTGAGACAACTTATGAGGCTAAGGATGTGTTGGCTTTTACTTGTGATAATTGTTTTCACCGCTTTTAAAGCAATAAGTGCCTTTTAACAAAATTTGACGTTTGATAATCAGTTTTAAAAGGGACTTTTTCAGAAAAGTGCAAATCAATAGGTCGTGGATAGAGAAGCCAGATTTTCAGCCTTCTTTAAAGCAAAGCAAATAAACCATCCCATGTGTTATCTTCTCTTTGATCTCCCGTTTCTCTCTTGTATGATACCTCGCTCCAATTCAATCTTATTCTACCTCTTCTTATAAATCTCGTCTAACTCTAACACATCCATTCTTATCCAAAATCCCTCTCGGCAGATCCATTTCAGATATTGGTTTTCTTGTTAACTACTTCAAATTTCATTGATAGAACCAAACGCCTTAACTATATAGAAGTCATTGCCTAGAGTGCTTTTGACTAAGTCCTTCCTCAGAAAGAATGTTCTAGTCAAATCCAACACCAAACACACTCATAACCTACTTGCGCCTTCCAAGCATCCCTTGGAGAATGTTACACCGTTACAGAAAGTGTATTCAGGGGTTATTTTACGGGTGATACATTAGGGCTGTAAAATCTGGCACTCTTCACCCATGGTCTTGGCACGTAGGTGGCTAAGAATTCAGGGGAGTTGGACTTGGTTGGATTTAACCCTACCCCACTTGCCCTGCTGCACCCAGTCTAGTTACACCTTAAAGTTGCAGAGTACCACTATGAACTAGATTGCATCCGCCTCTTTCGGCATTCAAACCAATCAACGACTTTTCTTCAACGTACGTAAACTCATAGATAATGCCTCATGCAACATCATCAACCCAGTATTAACAAGGCAAAACAAGTTGCAACAGATATAATTTACTAAGTATAGGAAGGTACTAAATGGGAAGTTGGTAAAAGGTTTGTTACCTCATCAACTCCAGGTAGTGTAAGCCCCAAGTCTGCAGCTTCTTGGGGGGTATTCGCCAAGTACACTGATGCCCAATTTTTGGTACCAAATGAATTATTATCTAAGCATCTACCAGATTGAACAAGCTCATTGAACGGACTCCAATCTTTATCTGAATCTTCCATTTCATTGTGCTTATCTTCAATACAGAGCTTTTTTGTTAGAAACCCACTAGCACCTTCCTCCAATAGTTTGCCGTGTTTTCTGGTAGCATAACGAATAAATGATAAGCCAAGTAGAAAAAAGAACAGACCACTTTGAAACAAAATATGTATATATATACCTCCTTACTGGCCGGCAACTTTGGAGGTAATCTTCAGCATCTCTTACAGATTGTGTAAGCTCGCAAGTAACCTGTGAACCTACCCAATGGGCCCGCTTTTTCCAAGCTTCCGTGCAACAAACATCAGGTGCCTGACTTTCAATCCACTTGTATAGAGTAGGGAGATCAATACCGGCCCCATCAAGTTGTTCCTGCAAATAGCAACATGTGATACAAGAAAAAATTAACAGGATATTCAAATTTCAACAAACCACACAAATATACTAAAAGCTTCTAGATCAAACTGGAACTTTAAAGTGAGTACCGAGTAATCGAATTATCAACAGAAATGTTCATGCAAAAGTAGACAAGATGAAAAATCCAAAATATATAAAATCTAGCTCATGGTGTACAGTGTTGCTGATTTCCCATATTGTCTGGCCATTGGAACATGTTGAAGCCATTGTCTGGCCATTGGAACATGTTGAAGCCCTTATACGCTATACAGTTGAAACATACGATACCAGTCAAAGGGTAATTAGCCAGCACATCACAACTGGAGATATGACATCATACTTGCATCAATTAGGGAGTACTTTTTTTTTCATTTTCCTTCTCTCTTCTTTTTTTCCCCTTCTTAAGAAGAGGCAAATGCCTGGTGATGATAACTAAGAATATACAACGAAGGAGGATAAGATATCCCCCTCTTGGAGGGACCTCCCAGAAGCACATCTAGTATTTACACGCCAATTTGAGGACCAAAAGGCAGAAGGAAAGAGAGAAAAGAATGACATCAAGAGGGCAAAAGCCCATGAGCAACCAATGAAGGGTAAATCTCATTAACCAACCAAACATCATCAACGTGGGCCTATAAAAAACCATGATAATCACCTAAAAGGCAATGATAAGGAAGCAAGGGCCCAATACCATGTGTGTTTGTTTGATGGTCATCATCCTTGCGAAGGTAAGGTTGTTGACATATTACCATAAGTTGTCTTTGTTGTCCTTGTAGAGGCCTCTTCTCTTCTAGAAGCTCAACTCTCTGAACTACAATTATACTGCCCCAGAAGGACTCCCCAGAGGTCATCCATCATAGTACTACTCCAACCCAACCAAAAACAAAGTTTACAGCAATTCTTCCCATCAACATAATAAGTAGTTAAGAACACTTAATTCTTGAGTTCTGGCCCTCCTGAGAACTATTGTTTCTCAGGTATCACATCCCGTGAGAGACTATTTGTTTTCACTTGGGCTTGGGATGTGACATACTAAAATTGCCAAGAGAATGTTGCTATTCACAGGAACTGAAACTTTGTGGGTGTTTTTCCCCCTTTCTTTTCTTTTCCCGTGCGCTATAGGCCTTTGGTTATGCCATTAGCTATAGTCTACTGGCAACTGCAATGTTCAGGGTTCATCGTGGTTACAGAAGTGAGGATGATAAGAATAGTTCGAATTAGTAACCGCACAAAGATAATTTTTATGTTTCCACAAGCATCATACAAAAATAAATAAAGTAAAATAAAATAAATTATCAACACTACAAATTTGTTGAAATATACATATGAAATCACCATGTCAGCAAAAAGAGTCTGACATAACAGTATAATTCAGGTAACTGGGGGGAAAAAACCTCTACTATTAAGGATTGGCAGTAACCCTCCTGCCTCCTGGAGCCCTGTTCTATCAGGTTTTGCAGAAAATTCCACCTGCTCAATTGGATTTTGACAGCCCAACCCCACCCCAAAAAATAAAAAACATGCGTACACCCAAAAAGGGGGGAAAACATGTAGGTTCCATCTTTAGACTCGAGGCCCCTCCCTAGTACCGGGGGTTTTCCGCTAAACCCAATAGAAAAGGGGGTCTGATGCAAAAGTTTTATAGTACAAGGGGGTATTATGCAATTTACCTTATGACATAATTAATTAAAATTAAATTATTTGGTATTAATAAATGGAAAATAATAATCTCCACGCATTTTAAGCAAAAATCCAATAAAGCATGAGCAGCCTAGTTAACAAGCACCAAACACTGATCAACAGCTTCAAGAGTTGATCAATGATCCAAATTTATGCAGGTCAACATCAAGTGGCACCATTCAACATGATTAATATACATCAAGCCACCAACACCTTCAAGGTTCCCTTCATGTATAGTGCAATGAGCATTAAAAGACCTAACAAGACAGGTAAGAGAATCAGGACGGTGCGTCTTGA
Organism: Agave tequilana; assembly: GCA_038442645.1. Lineage (NCBI taxonomy): Eukaryota > Viridiplantae > Streptophyta > Magnoliopsida > Asparagales > Asparagaceae > Agave > Agave tequilana. The sequence goes on from JAVJIF010009388.1 coordinate 53,990, forward strand.
TCAAGAAGATGGAACATATGAATAAACAACTAAAACTTGGATGACTGAATCTTTAATATATATATATAATATATATATATATATATATATATATATATATATATAGAGAGAGAGAGAGAGAGAGAGAGAGATACGATTTGCAACTAATCAAAAAGCTTGACTGGAATAAGTATTGAGTAGATAAGGACAACTTACACGCTGACTCAAACTTATTCCAGATAAACTATAAAGATTAGCAAAAATAAATAGATAAGGAGAAGCATAAAGAGAAGTAAATGTGAGGAGCTGAAAATGTATGTCCACCCTCTAAAATTTGTGCTGTGCTAATTATCTAGGGTGCAGCTCTATTGAGTATACTAAAATACCTACCAATCAAGTTAGCTAGACAAGGTACGGTACATTATTACCCAAACCAAGGGATATCATCACATCAAAGCATCTAGCAGTTGAGTGGTGAATCACTGCTAGAAAAGAAGAAAAGCTGCAATGTTCAGAGCTTCAAAAAAAAAAATTGTATAATCAACTTGACGAGGAATATTGATGCTAAATAAACTACTACTACTACCACCACTAGAATATTTCCCAAACTCATCAAGAATTACAAACTATATAATCAAAACTCTTTTTACCTAAATATCAAGCAAGAAGCTTACCAGTATTAAAGAACTCTGAGTCTCTGAGTCATCGAGCACAGCCTCCCACTCCTCTATGAAAGTTTTCATCTCAGTTGACACAGCCATCTCCAGCTATCCACAATAAATCAGGAAAGCATCAGCAAGGTGGAATATATACGGCAGAAGAAAAGCGTCTAACAAGATAAGGAGAGAAGCTAACTGCATCCCCATGAAGATTCTGTGCCAACTCTTCCCTTACTTCACTTTCTACTTTCGCCAGTGACTCCTTCTCAAGAGACTCTTGCGCATCTGCTGCCTGAAAACCAGAATGAGAATGGAAAAGGAAAAAGGAAATAATTGTTCAACATACAGTTCAGAAAAATATCATAAAGAGATAATACCTTACTTTCAACTTCAAGAAATTCAGCAACTAGTTCCTCAATCTCAGCATCAGTTAGCGGCACCTGCAAATATAAGCAACTACTAGCTCAATCATGAATACATTTAATTTACACAAACCATTTACCAAGTAAATTATTTGACACATTAAATAGAAGATTGCTTAATTACAACTACAAAACAAGCATGTCACTCAAACCACAACTGCAATATGGGAATATCATGTTATCCCAAATAGTGTGCTTGTCTTTTATGTCAGAAACAAAGCATGGTTAGTATCCTTTGTTCCATCAGTCATACTCAACTTGTACATTATGATTTATGACCTCTTTCTCATGCGCTACTACAACCCTAAAAAAAAAAAGAGAAATTTGAAGTATCACAATCAATGTGCTGCACCAGTGAATACATACCCAGTTCACTAAAACAGCGTCTTCAGTATTGTACTAGTAGATGCTAAATAAATTATAGTAAGAGCATATTCAGTCTGCGGTTTCTGCCAGTTTCTGCCATTATCAGGACCACGGTATCTGAATCCAAACATTGGATACATGAAACAGAAATGACAGATGGAAAAGATTCTAGTGAAATGCAATTTTGTTGTATCAGAGGTCATAACTTCTTTACACAGATCAGCAATCAGGTAGATACAGGCCATCCTTTGCAGGTAAATATGTATCACCCAGTTTTAGTTTCGTGAGACAAGCTTGACCGTAATTTATATGCTCCAAACCATACATCAAAGCAACTTAGAATTTTTAATTGCTCATTAGCATGATTCGAAATCTCAGAATCGGAATTGGAATCGGACGACACTTTAGATATCGGAATTGGTCATATCGACCATTTCGTCGTGGCAATATCGATATCAGTCAAAAACAATTAAAAAATAATTATTTTTCTGATAATTAGTGGTATTTTGATATTTTTTTAAAATAACTGATAAAATTTGAATCACATTCAGACAGACATCACAATACAAAGCACTTGATGCAAACACATAAATTAATAAGGTATTTACAAAGACATTACAATACAATTAATCTAACAAACTAATTATATTCATGACAACCATTTTGTGATAATTTTCTAACAAAGTAAATTTAAACAATTAATCTAACAAGCTAATGTATGATTAATTATTAATCTAACAAACTAATTATATTCTACTTAATTATATACATGATAATTATTTTCTAATCATTTTCTAACATTTCTTAAATAAATTAATAACTTATATCAGAGTAAAGTAACAAATTAGTGCACATTTTCTAACCATTTTTAACATTTTTAATAAATCAAGTTTTAGAAAATAATTAATCTAACGAATTATTCCTCTGGTTAGCTACCAATTTTGGTTTTTTCCTCAAATTTTTCTGTTTTGAGAATTGTTGGCAAAGGAGTGAAATATTTATAATCTTTAGCAAGAGTAAGCAGAGGAGTCTCTCGGCTAAGAAATAATCACTGTACCCACGAGACACCAAAAGTGAAATAAGATTTAATACCACTAATTTATGGTGTTAAATTAAGAGATTGAATTCAATAACAGTGTGGAGTCGCTGTCAATTAATCAAACTTTTACGTTGTGAAATCGAGAAGATATTGCTAAATTTGTTGTAGTTTGACAATAGTCGTATTGGAAGGAGATGAAATCGGTTGATATCCGCCAATTCCGACTGATTCTGCCGATTCTGATTCTGAAGCACTGATCTTGTCTCAGTGTCGGACGATTACGAATCGGCTGATTCTTCGGACCAGCCGATCCATATCAAAATCGGTTGATTCTCCGAACCATACTCATTAGTATTCCATTTTTTGGCCACTTGATGTAGGGGGGAAACTAACAAAAACTTCAGTTTGCCCTTTAATTGGTCTAGATCAAAATGAATGGAGTGGATTGTAGTTTGGATTATGTATCATTGAATTTTGAATGGGAATGATTTGGCTTCAAATCCTTCCTAGAGAATAACCATTTATAGTGGATGTAGAAAGTTCAAAACATAGAGCTCCTCTCTCTAGTCATGGGTGGGGGTGGGTGGGTGTGTGCAGAAACTTGATCCATTAAGGACCAACCTCAAAATAATTTACCATAATTTCATCATAATTTCATGAGGAACTTGATCTCAAAATAACATTCATCATAATTTCACAGCATCCGATGGATAATCCACTCCTTTCTCATTGATCCGCACACCTCAACTAGTCCAAGGATAAGAGATCAGATACCACAAATCAAGTGGGTAAAAAATATTTTTTATTTTAGCCATACAAAAAGGTGTCAGTTGATACACTGATAGAACTTTCCAAACCGCTTGATATCTCACTCTTAGACTAATTGAGGTGTGTAAATCATCTATGGGATAATACCCACCTAAGAGTTCGCATGAAGCTTATTTTAAGGCTGATTCGTGTAGGATCAAGTCCCTATACAAACAAATACTAGATTTTGGATCTGTCATGCGTGCAGATAATATCATCTATCCCAATAATGAAATAAAAATACTTATGTTCATTCAATCATCTGAGTTCTGGAATCATAAATAGACTGAAAATATAATTTAATGGATTCTCGGAAGACTATTTGAAGGCAAGTTATTAATTGATGGATTTGTTAAATTCTGATTCAGTGGTTTTTATTTTTATTTTTAAAATATTCATCATATTTCGAAATATATTACAGACGGTTAATTTTCTATTAATCCAATATTACCTTGGAATTAGTTGACAATATAGGATATGAATATCTTTTAGTAAATTTCTTAAAATTTGTGTACATTAATTATAACTAGATTTAATTAGATCTAAATATATGGTTAGGTCAGATATATTTCAATAGCACTTCAAAATATTAAACTACTTGTTGATAGGTTGTAGATTTATTTTATTTTTTATTTAGTAAGCATATTCTTTTATTATTTAAATTATTTATTTGAGACAATTTAATAGCGATCTATGCATACATGCCTTCAAATTGGCTAATGATCAGATTTGAATAGATATGGTTACATTTCTAAGGTTTAAATGGAATTAGGTTTAAATAGATTTCAGTGTATGGTTATATATAATAGATAGGCTCCATTAGGAATACCAAATACGTCAAGGGAATGACAAATCTTCTTAATACCAAATATTTCTCTGTCAGGAAGATAAAGGAAGGGACAAGGCTTTTTTCTATGCTATGTGGGTTGTATGTATGCACACGTCCACGATCACATACACATGTATATGTGTATGTGTATAAACATGTGTGTGCAGGAGCGTATGGATACACACGCACACAAACACCTACCTGTATGTGAACATATTTACACATTCAAATATATAGTGAGAGACACATACATTCGCTTGTGATAATGTGTATATAGTATATATACTTGTTGACAGTTGACATATATCATATTGTATCCTAATTATCCATAACTTGTTGTATCATTGTATGTGTATTGCATTTTAGCATCTTGACGTATCTGTACCACACATCAGAGGTAATTCCTTTCATTTTGATCACCTAAAGGTTTAAAAGGATTACAGAAACTATTGACTCGAAGTTTGGACCTAAGTTGAGATAAATATAGTATTCTGTAAACATCTTGCAGATGAACGAATTTATTTATCAGATATACCTCTTAATCGTGATGTAATATCAGTTTACTGAGTTCAGTATGTTGTTTCAGGTAAAATCCAACTTAACATTTTTAATGAACTTAAGTTTTGAGTATTCAGTTGTTGTCAACTCATTGATAGAAGAACATTTGCCTCATCAAGTGCAAAAATAAGCTAGCAGTGAACAGTTAAAGTGCTAACAGTTTGCAAAGATAAATACTCAATCAATTCATTTGTGTGTATCTTGGGTGATATTAGGATATTTATGTGATTCTATGTTACCATATTTGGGATATCATGATTTATGTATATTTGCTTCCTCTACACTACATCACCCAAGATGAACTAGCATTAGTTAGTTGCTGCCTTAAACCCTTGTGCAAAATTATTTGCTTGTATAAATTTGTACAACCTAGTTAATATAACAGAATCTTTACACCATCATATATAGATAAATATTAAAGAGTTAGTTGCATTAGTGACTCATTAACTTTTAATTAGATTTTGTTTATATGTACACAATTGCTAATATAGAGTAACAATATTGCTGAATCATGTGAAAAGAAATGACTGATACAAGTTGCAGAAAAAGTTCTAATGGTAGCACAAGTCAAAGGTAATAAAAGATCAGTAAAAACAAGCAGAGAAAGGTAATGTTCATATTTCATAATTAACAAAAAGTAGTTTACCTCAGTGTTCGATTCATCATCAGTTCCCGAAGTTGATGCTTCTTCATTGCGCAAATCATCGGTAATTTCCTCAGTACTCTGTGATCCCTCCAGTTCTATATCTTCAACATACTTTTCCTGATCCTTTTTCTCTACATCCTCACCCTCCTTTTCATGCCCTTCCTTACTTCCACTCCTGTCCATTTTGCTTCTTTCATTCCCCTATCCTCAGTTACAATACTTTTCCCTTTCCCAGAATTAAGTGATCCCTGCATTTCTACTTCTTCCTCATACTTTCCATGCTCCTTTTCTTCTACATCCTCAACCTCGTTTCTATTCTCCTCGATATTCACATCCAAATCAATTTCTGCATGAATATCTTCCATTATTGGACTTCTCAGTTATAATAATTTCCCCTAAATTCTGTGTTCCCAGGATTTTGATTCATTATATTTCTTTCCATCTCCGTCCATTTTTGCTTTGCCTCCTTGCTATTATACTTATATTTAGATTTCAATTATTCCCACTTCATTATAAAAATTTTCATATATGTCAAAGATCCCTGCAGAGCAATGAATAACAGTGAATAAGAAGGATACATGCAAAATTCCAAATTAATATGGGAGAGGGTTGTGCCGCATATAAGATATACATATGAACAGCCAATACAACAGTGAAAGCTTTTTAGACAAGTTTAAATAAGTAAAAAGACACAATTATGTCCTCATATATCATAAGGAAATTTAGATTTTACAAAAGATTCCACCTGCTAATTAGTCTTCAGAAGAAAAAAAACTAATAGTCCATTTTCTAGATGCCACATATCTGAATGGTGACTTAGTAAATAGCATGGATGTGTTGTCTTAGAAACCAAACTTCTGAATTCATGTGCCCAGGTCAGTTACAAAAAGTCTAGAAGTTTGGTTTCTAAATAGCATGCTAAATGTAATTTCACCTTATAGACATTTTCTCTGAATTTGAAGGACCCCAACCGGTCTTCAAAAACATGGAAATCCCTTTCTTGTCCATAGTTTCCTTGGACAGGAATTTGACCACTAATTTAGAGAGAGTTAACGTCAAGTAGAAAATCGACAGGAGAACTTTGTAAAATCTTTCATGAAGACTTGCTGAAAAGGCTTAGATGGTGATGGTGACGGATAATTTATTCCAATACCTAAAAATCATGATTTTGTTTCCTTTTCTTCTTCTCAATACTGTCTTTATACCATCCCCTAAACATTCATTTAGAATTAACAACCGCAGACGAACAGGAATGCGATAATCACTTTCACGATGGAAGATTTGCTAAAATAGATAGAGAACTTGTGTGTCTGAGTAACTATTATTTCAGTTCGGGTTATGTTCACCAGTGGCACCATTCAAGATGAACTTAGTAAACTTCCTTATGATAGAAGAACTCGAGTTAGGGTTTTAGCCTCCATAAGTATGCATCTTTCAACAATTAATTGTACTCTTTCTCTGTTTCATCGACACTACTCAAGAGTAAGGTTTAAATACATCGATAGAAAGATCAGGATCCCATAAGAGAAAAACTAAACAATAAGCACAAGAAATAGCAGAATTACGCTTGGGATCACTACGGCATTGATGAAAATCCGAGAAGTCAAAAACAAAAGGGAAAGCGAATCCATTCGCAACGTCAGTAGAGAGGAAGAGGAAGAGAAATCACATAAAAGGACAATGAGTAATTGTGAGCACGAGAGCTAAAAAGATGAAATTTTTCAATCTCGATCGACATAGGGTTAGGGCAAAAGGAAAGTACCTGCGCGAGCTAAGGGTTCGAAGCGAGAGGACCGGGACCGGGCAGTCGAGTCTTGGTCTGATCAAATGAGACTGTTGTTTTTAGCTGTCGCTTCGAATTCTTTTATCCGGATTTAGGGTTGTTGGGTTAGGGGTTGAAGTGGGAAGTGGGGAAGTGAGGAAGTGGTAATCGTTTCTTTTAAAACTTGAAAATTGGTTAGTGAATTTTTAGGTATTTGAATGTTGCTGAGAAGTACGGTTTGAAAAATGTTATGTCTTTTTGAGTATTTGGAGAGCAATGTGTGGAAAAGTTGACCGCAAAATAATATTAAAATAAAATTAATTAAGAAAAATAAAAATTAAAGTGTAATTAGAATGCAAGTGAAATTTACATACCACAGAATTAATTGTTTTGAGATACAATTTATTACAAACGAGATTTACATGACCACAAAATTAACTGCAGCACCATGAAAGTGAGAAAGTGATTGTGTAAAAGGAAAAAGAGAAAAAAAAAAAAAGTTTTCTCATTTCTTTTTCGGTGTTTGGATAGATAGGGAAGTGAGCAATTATACTTTCCAATTTTCTTACTTCCGCCCACTTCCTTGCAACTAAACACACCCTTAGAGAGAGGGGGGGAGGGAGAGAGACCATGACACTATTAACCGACTAGTTGGGTGTTTAATAGCAGCCTGTTAGAAGTATCTCTAAGGGTATTTTCAGTGATATGCTTTGTTAGGGTATTTTCGGCAATTTAATTTTGACGGGCCAGAAAAAGGGAATGGTTATTGCCACCCAAAATGAGAAAGCCCCCTAAACCAAAAATTCAAGTTAAGTAGTTTTACTTATATACCCCTACATGAAAAAGCTTATTTGCTCTTTAATGATTTGATAACTATACCCAAAAAAAAACAAGCCTAATGATGAATGGTGGGCCCCTTCTTTTGATGAAGGCACCCCTACTCTCAACCTCTTCTTCTTCCTCATAACCCAATTCATTCTTCCCCAATTTCATAATCCTAGAAATTTTGAATCGCTCAAATCGTAAAAAACACTCGCATTCTCTCGTTGACAACTATGAAAAATAACTAATCACTCTAGATTATCTCAATAGTGAAAAGGTAAGAAATTTTCTATTTAAATCGCAGTTTTATAGTGTTTTTTGCTTGGTTGGTTCGCGTCGTGTTCGGCCTTTACTGGTCGAACAATTTAATGTCTGTTCGGTCGCGCTCAGCCGAATAAACATATAATGTTTAGCTGAGAATAGCCGAACAGAGTGGTTCTGTTCGGCTAAATTCAGCCGAACATTATATTGTTCGGCTTCTTATTGCCGAACAGAACTAAAACGTTCGACAGTGTGTTGCCGAACATTTACGTATTGCTCCATTATATCTCGGCCGAACAATATGTTACATTTGATACTTTTTGGCTGAACAAATACTTTCAGATAGATTGACCTTGTGTATTTTCGGATGAACGTTGCAGACACAGTCTTCTACTAAATGTAGCAATATTGGGATAGAGCTTATAATTGACTACAATGCAAACTTCATCACGTATGAGATATTTCAAAGTCGAGAGGCGTTGATAACGGGGCTCGAAAAGTTCGTTAATTACAAGGCTTTGTTGTTGTTATCAAAAAAATCTGATATAAATAGACATGGAAGAAGTGAAAATGGAAGGGTACTTCTAAGTTGTGATAGAGAGAACATACCGAAATAGAAATGCAAAAAAAAAATTAGAGCAGCAAGTCATTGAGACGTACCGGTAGCAAAAAATGTGGTTGCCCATTCCTACTGAAGGGCCAAAGAGTTGTCTCATAGTGAATGATGGGTGCTTTTAGTTGCATGTGATTTTCATAACAATTCGGCGGCAGAAAATTTTAAAGGACATTCCTTTGTCGGTAGATTGTCAGAAGAAGAAAAGATACTAGTGGTAGATATGTTAAGAATCTTATTCGACCGAGAGATATTTTGCATATACTGAAACAAAGAAACAATCTCAATGTGAGGACATTGAGAACAGTTTACAATGTAAGAAAGAAGCATAGAATTGTAGAATATACCAGAAGGTCGCAAATGTAGCAACTATTGAAGAATCTTTCTGAACAAGCATATATTGATATCCATAGAAGTTGCCCGATACAAACACTATTAAAGTTATCCTTTGGGATCACCCGACAAGCATTGATTTGTTGCGTGTGTTTCCCCATGTCTTAATAATGGATTGCACATATAAGACTAACAGGTATTGGTTACCTTTGATGGAGATCGTTGGGATTAAAAGCACTGAAATGTTTTTTTGTTACGTTTGCATATTTGGAAGCCGAACGGGAAGATAACTTCAGTTGGTGCTTGGATAGTTTGAGGTCATTGATGCATGACTGGCATATACCATCTGTTATTATCACTGATAGAGATTTAGTATGCATGAATGGCATAAAGAAAACACTTCCTACCTCTCGTCATTTCTTATGCAGATGGCATATAAGGAAAAATATTCTTGCTCAATGTAAGAAAAATTTTGACACAAAAGAAAGGTTTGACCTATCCATAGCTTCGTGGAATATGTTGATGATGGCTGAAAGTGAGGAGGAGTTTGATCGATTATTTGGTCAGCTAAATGATAATTTTCGTGATTTTCCTCAAATACTTGCATATATGAAGATTACTTGGATAGACAAGTATAAAGAAAGATTTGTCGCATGTTGGACTGACACAGTAATACATCTTGGGAATACCATATCAAACCGTGACGAGAGTGCACATGCCAAGCTGAAGAGGGACCTTTGTTCATTTCTTGAAAATTTTGATACTAGTTGGGCAAAGATACATGCATTGTTAGAGTGGCAGCATACTGAGATAAAGGCTTCTTTTGAGAAGAGTATTAATGTTGTATTACACAACTTTAAGCCATCCCAGTTCAAACTTCTATGTGGTTTTGTTTCTGTTGGTGCATTGAAAAAAAAAATATGAAAGAATAAAAAAAGAATTAACACCGTTGGTGTGGACGCCCAAGATTGTAAATGTTTGCTGAGAAAGACCATGACCTACCATGTGCACACGAGCTGGCTGAGTATGCTAGAGCCAACATGCTCATCCCATTAGACTGTATTGATGTATACTGGAGAAAACTCTACATGTGTCCACCAGCATCCATTAATCTTGAAGTGGTAGATGATCTCGGCAGTCATTTGACAGAAGAATTAGATACATTAAATCAGCATTTTTCTGTGTCAAACAAATCTGAAAAAATAATGTTGCTTAAAAGATTATGAGAGTTGGTAACACCTACTACTTCATCCCTTATTGAGCCTAAGGTGAAGATTCGAAAATGTAATAAGCGTGTTCCAAAGATAAAAGTATAAACTTGTCGTATACCCTCTAAATTCGAGATGGTATCATCCGCAGAAGATAGTTGTCTGACGCTCACTTCGAGAAATTCGATCCGATCAAGCACCCAGCGATGTCGACGGCCAAATAAAAGGGTATTATTGTTGTATAGATGTCGGGTTTAATACATCTTTGAGTAATTATTATATTCTTAACCCCTATATCTGTAGGTTGTAAGGGGGTGTTTATCTTTGAGGTTGGATTACTTAACACAATTTCATGGACCAATGCGACCGTTCATTATACATATGAAGGACTTCCAAGCTGATGAAAATTGTGGATTTTGAGTGATTGCCGATATGCTTAGCTTGGTGAGGATGGATGGGCTCAAGTGAGACGTGACCTAAAGAAACGCATGTCTACACACAATTATATGAAAGTGTGTACAATAGTGTAAAGCGTGTGGAGGAGATCAGAATTCGCTGAATCATTTCAAGGTGGAGCATCGTATGGCCATTGGATGGTGATGCCAGAGTTTGGATATCTCATATCATCTCACTACAATGTGGTGTTACTATTATTGTCATTGCATCAGTCACTCACCTTTTTACCTCTAAGGACTGAACCAATCCCTCCTGCTACACGCTGAAATATTGCGATTGGTTTAGTCAACAATAACCATTTCATTGGGGTTGGTTAATTTTTTTAGTTAATGTTTATAGTTTACAATTTATCCGGATATTAATGAGGTCTCTTTACATACATGTATTCCTAAGAATCAGAGATTCAGTACCCCCAGTTCTACATAAGTGGCATAAGAAATGATTTCCAATTGCCGAAGGATTGGATAGCTTTTATGAGAAATGTTTACAACTGTATTTAAATTCGTTAGTAGTGATACAGACGGTTGTACAATCTCAATTGACTAAAATATGTTTGTTAATGATAATGACACTGTTTAGCCAAGCACAACCATTTTAATCAATTGCTGAAGGATGGGATAGATGTTTAGAGACTCTCTATTTGTTCGTGATGCATCTGTGTTCTGTTCGGCCGTGAAAGGTCGAACTTATGTGCTCTGTTCGGCCGTGAAAGGCCGAACTTATGCGCTCTGTTCGATCGTGCACGACCGACCGTTTGCGTTCTGTTCGGTCGTGCGTGGCCGAACTTTTGCTCTCTGTTCGGCCGTACACAGTCGAACATATGTGCTCTGTTCAGCCTTGCACTGCCAAACAGATGCGGTCTGTTCGGCAGTACATGGCCGAATAGTGCACAGAGACTACGAATTTTATGAGATCTTCACCTAACGGAGAAAGAAAAGAATTAGAACCAGTTAACAAAAGTAAACATGTTCATAAATTAAATAAAACATAGTGAAAAGTAAACATATAGAATACAAATATGTTTAGTACACAAATTAAAATATATTTAGTACAAATTAAACCAAGTCTATTAAAAATATCTAATCATTCCTATATTTACTCCTACGTTCTCGTCTTTGGGAGCTTTCCTCGCCTGGAGTTGCTTCGGTGGGGCAGTCTCAACGCCATCCAGTACATCTACCATCCTACACAACATCTGGTATAGACCCGATACAGTCTGTGATCTTGGTCTCCTTCAAATTATGGGTTCGGCAATAAGCTTAGCACGAGATATTCGTTGCATTGAAAACATACAATTTGTTAAGAAATTTGTTGGCCTAAAGGCCCATCACTCTAGTTTTGATGATGATTAACTCATGTAGTTATTGTACTAATAATATTGTGTTTAATAAGTTTCAGATATTTGATCAAAATCTTAGTCGGTGTTTAGCTTTAACAAAAGATTCGAAGTCAAATTTTGAAGCTAGCACATGTTGATTCAAGAGCTCGCGCTTGAAGATCGCATCAAGTACTCAAAAAGGAGTCTAGTGCTCATGGATCAAGTTTGGACCAAGTCAAGATGAAGAAGAAGTTTTTCAAGAAAAGATTTTCAAAACTTATGTCATGTTTGTAAGTGTTAAAATTTTATTTTTAGATAAAATGTAAAGGATTTGTGGAATGCTCAAGCTTATATACACACACAAGTTTGGTTTTCGAAATTTTTGTTTTAAGTTTTAAATTCTATGCCTCAAAAATCGTTCACATGTTTGTAATATATGTTGATTTTTGATCACATATATTTGTACTTCAAAGTATTTTAATGAACTTATTTTTGTGGATTTTATGGAGATTTTATGGAATTTAAGATGTATTTTAAAAAGTTGTTAAAACTGTTTTTGGGTTGCTTGTGTTCGACCGAGCGGTCGACCGACGTGCACAAGACGTGCACAAGCTCATGTGACTTGAACTCAGTCGGCTGACCGGTCTATCGCAGTAGAGATCAGATGACCGACCGATCAACCGACTGAGTTTGCAGAGCTCTCGAGTTTTCTCGGTCGACCGGGCGGCCGACCGATCTGCTGATTTACTCGACACCTCTATAGTTTTCTAGTCATAACCTTTTATTCTTATAATCAATCAACATGATTTAAATTGCATTTCAAAGATAACGTTTAGGGCTACATTTCTTATTCAATAATCATTTTTTGATTCAAATGTTAAAGATGTTAAATATTGGGTTGAAGTTTGTTCACGTTCTGAAAACAGTTTACAGTTTCTGGTTTGACACCTTTTAGTATTTTGTTAATAACTTTCTACTCCAAAATGATATTAATTTGATTTAAGTTGTATTAGAAAGAAGACTTCAAGATCTACAAATCCATCATTTAAGGCCTTAAAACTGCACTCAAAGTTGACATATTGCACAGTCTGAGTCTAAGGTCGGTCGATCGCCCGGTCGACCGCCAGACTCCAACGATCAGAAATTTGACCGTTGTTGGTCGACCGGGCAGTCGACCGACAAGCCATTCTGGCCAGTTTTTGAACCATAACAACTAGTTTTTCTTGCCTATAAATATGGATTTTTGAGTGAGTTTAAACAAGTTTTTTAAGAGCTTATTTTCCCATCTTCAATAGAGTTTTCCCAACAAGTTTTTAGAACTTCATTACCATATTAAACGAGAGTTTATCAAGAGTGATTCTCTTGAGTTTTCAGAAGCTTTTTCTTGAATTTTTCATTTCCAATTTATCTAGTTTTCTCACATAAGCTTGAGCTTTTCATAGCCATATCTATCTTATTGGATCCTTGTTGTGAGAGTGTTTGTTTATGATCAAGAAGTGATCACAAAGTGTTCTACTTTGTATTGAGAAGGAGTTGGAGGTTGCGGTCTCGACGGACTTACGGGTTCGTGTGGTGTATTGTTCTTGCGGGAACAAGTGAGGGACTTGTGGGTCCAAGAGTTCTTTCAGGAGCTTGTTGTAGGTGTTGTGGCACCGAGTGATCTTGCGGGATCGATTATAGTGGAAATCCTTCATAGTGGTGAAGGTGGGGACGTAGAGCAAGTGACTCGAACCTCAAAATAAATCTCACGTGTTTGCGATTGCTTACCTCTTCCTCTCTCACTTGTGTTTATATATCTTGCATACTTTTATTGTTTATATTCTCACATGCTTGATATAATTGTGCTTTATTGATATACATTGTTTTAATATCTTGCATGCTCTTGTATTAATCATATCCTTACATGCTTGATATTGTCATTGTGCTTGTGTACACACTTGTATCAAACCAAGAGAGCTAAAGTAGCACCTCAACTCTTAGTTTAGAGGAATCTTGAGGAGAAGTTCAGAGCCCTTCACCAGGAATTCGGCTTCACTCTTTGGGTATACAAAGTGTATCTATTTAGTTTGCATAATTAGTTTTTAAATCCACATTAGTTTTGCATTATATTGCTAGTCACCTATTCACCCCCTCTCTAGGTGACCTACAAAATTAACATACAAGGTTTAAAAAATACACAGTAGGTTACCTAAGCAAGCACAATGGCATCAATATTCTCCCCATGTGTATAACTAGGAGCCAGCGACCTATTAGAAGGATTTTGAACGATTGGATGAGATATCTATCGATACTAATCCATACATCCGTCTATAGTGTCCCATTAGTATCTCACCGGCACACTCCTTTTCTCTCGTGATAGTACGTGCGACTGTCACCTCTCCCATAAACTATCGCTCCATGTGTAGGTAACATGATATTTATTTACCATATACCCTCTTCTAATATTTTTTGGTATAAGTGGCGATGGTGGAACAATCTGAACCAACCGAATTGTCTAAGAACCCGTTTTGGATGGTAGGGTTCGACGATGTCTATGCACTTGAGACATCCACTCCAGTAGAAAATAGAACTCAATGGATGACGATCTCTGCAATCTTGATATAAATTCCACATCACCTAGAAACAAAAACACTCATCATTAATATAACATCACTGACAAAGGTTTGCATTTATGTGAAAACAACTTTTCTCATCCGCCGGCAAAGCAATCAAGTGATTCACGTATGGCTTGTAGGTTTTCAACTGAGGTGCTCGTCGATCCACGCCATACCCACATACATGCTCACGGAAGATCATTAGTATAGTTAATGTTATGAGAAGGATACAAGTTGGGGAAGTGCTCATATATCCATGTCTGTTGAAAAAAAATACATTGAGTATATTGATATACTGATCAAACTATGCTGTGTGATATTTTTAATAATACCTCTAAAAATGGCATATATCTAGCAATCTGCTTAACTCCACCTCTCGAAGCATATCCTAACTGTATATAAGTATACTAATGCAGCAGCTCCCCAAGCATACGATGAAACCTGACCGAGATCCTAAAATAATTGCAAATATTCGACAAAAACACTTGTTATACTCTTGTCACTGAATAAAGTGCAACCCATCAAGTACAACAAATAGGCTCCAGTAGCGCATTAAAATTGTCTCCCTGATTGTGCATCAGTGATATATGAAAACTTGAAACGCAACTATTTCAATCTTACTAAGGATCCACAGACCAGCCCCAACTCATCTCTTGCATCTTGCGCTAACACACCAAGTAAATTAACAAGCACATCTTTTGCATCGGTCAATCTCTAGGGTATGCTGACAAAACGACTACTGGTATGCCCACAAGTGTGGGACATCATCCAATGTGATTGTCATTTTACCAAACGACATATAGAAAGTATTCATTTCGGGTTGCTACCGTTCTACAAATGCAGATATCACAATCCGATTAACCCTCCGGTAGGAAATGCTTTTCAAGACATGCAATCCATTTTGGTTGATATAGTCATTAAAGAGACAATTTGGTTGATATAGTCATCAAAGAAAATGACGCTTTAAAAAAGAAAAATGTTTTGAAGGAAAAAAGAATTTTAAAAAAAAAAAAGATTTTGTTCCTCATATTTCACAAGATTCTTCTTTCAAAATTAAAAAATGATATTTCTATCATGAAGAAGAACAGTGATTGTTAGGGCTTCACTTTGAGCCAATGTGCATTTAACCACTCTACATTGGAATTTATGTTTCACAAGAAACAAGTTCCACATACTCATGCACATCCTATATGGCATACACGGCATGCACATCATATTTATACACATCATTCTCATTTGTATGCTAGAGTGTACACATGTACACACTGGGGTCGCAAAGGCCATATTGCAAGATTTTACTTTGATAGAATAAACTCTATAAATTTTGCAAATAAATGGTTGGGTTCCTATTGCCACTAACCCTCATGGACCCAAAAAGATATGGGTATCAAAATTTTCACCTCTTATGTTTGATGCAAGTGTAGGCTCTCACAAAATGTATATGTGAAAAAACTTTAAACTATTTTAAATGCTTACATGCCCATATCATGTATTGTTATGCAAATTTTATTAAAACTTGTGTTATACATGCACAATTTTTGAGATACATGCTTTTAATACTCCATTTTTTTGTGTACTCAATTTTATATTTAATTGTACATTTTATGTCCTAATTATGATGATTCTTGCATATTTATATGATATATCATATTTTTGTGAAAAGAATTTGATATGAGTTTTTGTTTTGAGATTTATTATTTATTTTCATGAATATGTCATTCACATGGTTCTTGTACACTCACCATTATATTTACTCATGACCTTATTTTCATGAGACCATTTATGAACTTTATAAATCTTAAGTGTCATTTTTTGTGTAATATACATATCATGAGATATATATGATTTGATTTCATATTTGAAGGATTTTTAACTAGATTTTCAAATTTACTTTAAACTAGTTATCTATTCTTCATTTGGTAGTATTTTCAATTTATAACTATTTTTCAAATCCTATTTTTGAAAACTTCTACCCTTAAAGGGCGGTTAGTTGGGTGACCATACCTTGTGTGCCTTATTGAACATTTTTTTAACATATGCATGATAAGAGTGGATAATATGAGTTATATACATGATCTGTATGTTGTTTCACTCTTTGTTTACTCATATTTGTTTTCTATATATGTATGCTTCAAATTTCAAGTGGTATTTTTACTTTAACATATACATTTATATGATTTTGATTGTGCTTGTTTTACATTGACCTTACATGTCTTAAAGCACAAAACTTTTAAGCTAAGTTTGATTTTATTCTAAATATTAATTGGCATCCAAATCTACTATTGGTATCTTAATAATTTTGTTTATCTACAAGTGTTACTAACATTTATTTTGTCAACTACTATTTAATTTCAATTGATATCAAAATTTATTTTGTTGACTACAAGTAGTTTCAAAATTTATTTTAAAAGTGGTCTCAAAATTTTCTTAAAAATTTTGTTTGATATGTATTGCTTATATGCAAGGGGAGCTTAACATCTTCTTTATATATAGATTCATGTTAAGTGTACTTTACGTATTGAGGAGTTTGACCTCTCTTCTTTATGTGGTACAAGTGTGTAGGGGGAGCTTAACATCTCTGTCTATACATTATATATTATGCTTATGTGGGTTAGGGTTTAATCATCACTTCTCCATTAATACATGTATACAGGGGGGCTAACTTAATGTCTCTCCTCTTCATGAATGTATATCGCATATATATTTATATTGTTTGTTTATCTTCACCCCATTGTTGATGAATTGACAAAAAAGGGGGAGAAGAATTTAGAGTTTATATATGCATGTCTAATATTGTTGTTTATGCATATATGTTTGTTTAGTTTATATGTGTTTCATTGAATATCTTTATTATTTTTGCTATGCATGAGTTAAGGGGAGCTTCTATGAAGCTTATTTTTAATCTATACATATATAACTGCATGAGTTTTGTCATCATCAAAAAGGGGGAGATTGTTAGCCCAAAGGCCCACCACTCTAATTTTGATGATGATTAACTCATATAGTTATTGTACTAATGATATTGTGTTTAATAAGTTTCAGATATTTGATCAAGATCTTAGTCGGTGTTTAGCTTAAACAAAAGATTCGAAGTCAACTTTTGAAGCTAGCACGTGTTGATTCAAGATCTCACACTTCAAGATCGCATCAAGTACTCAAAGAGGAGTCTAGCTCATGGATAAAGTTTGAACCAAGTCAAGATGGAGAAGAATTTTTCAAGAGAAGATTTTTCAGACTTGTGTCATGTTTATAAGTGTTAAGATTTTATTTTTAGATAAAATATAAACGATAGATTAGTTGTGGAATGCTCAAGTTTATACACACACAAAAGTTTGATTTTCAAAAAATACAGTTTTTGTTTTAAGCTTTAAATTCTATGCCTAAAAAATAGTTCACATGTTTGTAATATGTGCTGATTTTTTATCACACATATTTGTACTTCAAAGTATTTTAATAACCTATTTATGTGGATTTTATGGAGATTTTATGGAATTTAAGATGTATTTAAAAAAGTTGTTAAAACTGTTTTTGGGCTGCTTGCGGTCGACCGACCGATCGACCGAAGGCTGACCGAGCGGTCGACCGACGTGCACAAGACGTGCGCAAGCCCATGTGACTTGAGCTCAGTCGACTGACCGGGCGACCGCAGTAGAGATCGGCTGACCGACCGGTCGACCGACTGAGTTTGCAAAGCTCTCGGGTTTTCTCGGTCGACCGGGCGGCTGACCGTTCTACTGATCTGCTCGATGCCCTTATAGTTTTCTAGCCATAAAGAGACACCATGCTCGAAATCTACTGTTCAGAGGTTTAATGTGAACATGACAGTAGAAGGGAAGTCCACAGAGGACTAAAGGATGAAGTTCGGGATCCGATTGGTTCAGAGGTGGCGGACTAGACATGACCATTCGGAGACTATTGAATTCAGAGCCTTACTGTTCAGAGGTGGCGAACTGGACATGGCGGTACAAAGAGGGAACCTAGCTGTCTGTCGGTTCAGAGGTGATTGACTAGACATGACCGATTGAGATGCTGCTAAGGTTAGAGTCCTGCCGTTCAGAGGTTTATTATTAACATGATAACCTTTTGACTTTAAGTGAGCCTGTCATTTTATGGAAGAGAACGACAAGTGAAGCCTTGATCTGCTGGGGAAAATTAGAATCTTCCGCGGGGATGTTGATTTTATCTGCCAGGGAATATGACAGAGTCTCACTATCAGAGGTTTAGTGTTAACATGATAGGTTTGACTTGTGATCACTTCGCAGGGAAATGAATATTATTTTATGTGATCCTACCATTCCATGGATAGGAATTGGTAAGCGATTTTGGAGGGAATCAAATGGGATCAGGTCCCTTAAGATTTTTAGGAAACCCTCAGCTATCAACGGATTTGGTATGCCTTTACTAACCACCATTTTAGTTGGGCTAGCCATGCTATTCCCTCAGCATGGTGAGTTATCGAGAATTTCTATTGGACTTAAGAGCCAATATTTTTCTCTATCCTTAACCGTTTGAGGGCGTTGGATTTTGATAATGTGAAAGCTAATACTCAACTAGCTTACCTTTATTAGCCCAACTCTGTTGAGAATTGGACTGTGTTCTTATGCACCGTTCATCTTGACCAGCTTCTTATATGCCGATTAGAGCGCTTAATCAGCTTCTTATGTGCTGATTAGTGCTTCAGCAATGTTTGATCGTCAATTCTAGTCCCACCTATTGTCGAATAGTTATCGATCAATGAGGACTATTATGCTCGTGTTGAGCAGGAATATAGTCAACCGTCGTCGATCGATGGGGACTATTATGCTCGTGTTAAGTAGGAATATAGTCAACCGTCGTCGATCGATGGGGACTATTATGCTTGTGTTGAGCAAAAATATAGTCGTTTGTAATCAATCTATGAGGACTATTATGCTCATGTTGAGCAGGAACATAGTCGTCTGTTATCGATCGATGAGGACTATTATGCTCGTGTTGAGCAGGAACATAGTCAACTATTATCAATCGATGAGGACTATTATGCTCGTGTTGAGCAGGAACATAGTCAATTGTTATCGATTGATGAGAACAATTATGCTCGTGTTGAGCAGGAACATAGTCAACTGTTGTCAATCAATAGTTCCGTTGTAGGGGGAATGTATCCGATGCAAGCATCATGTATACTTGACCCAATGACCAGGGGTTTAATGTTAACATGATCATAACGAGTACTTATCTGATCAGAGGTGAGATGTTAACATGATCAAGGATATTATTTTTTTAAGAATTTACCATTAACCAGCATCATGAGTATATCGCCGTCAGGAGTTGCTAGGCGATAGGCTCCATTTGAGTAAACTAATTTTTTTTATCACGAACGACCATTCCCATTTAGGTTGAAATTTGCCTTTGGCTTTGTGTTTAATGATGATTGGTCATCTGACGGCTAAAACCAAGTCTCCTTTTTGGAATACCCTCTTTTTAACCTTCTTATTGAAGGCTTTTGAGATCCGAGTTTGGTACAACTCAATGCGTTGTTGAGCTTGTAGTCGTCTCTCATCTAGGGCTTCAAGTCATTGAAGGCATAGCCGATCGTTATCTTCCTTAGTCATCTTGGTTGCTAGGGTGACCCGTAGGACGACATCTGGATCTCTAGAGGGATAACTGATTCTCACCCATATACCAGAGAAAAAGGCGTGTTGCCTGTTGGGTTTCGGACCGTAGTTCGGTAGGCCCAAAGACATTCACTGAGCTTCTTATTCAATCTCGTTTGCTTGACGAAACGAATTTCTTGAGTAGCTTAATAATTGTCTTATTGAACACTTCCGCTAAACCATTAGCAGTAGGGTTATAAGCGGTTCAAGTCACATTCTGAATTTGGTACTTATTGCAGAACCGATAGAATACTTAGCCTGAAAACTGGAGATCATTGTCATGAATAATCTGCCTGGGAACACCAAATCGATGGATGACATGGTGTTTAATGAAGTTAACCACGTTAGAAGTTTTGACTTCAATAAGTGTTATAGGTTCTGTCCGTTTTGAGAAATAGTCGGTTATGAAATACACCTAGAGGGGGGGTGAATAGGTGTAATTGCTAATCTAATGATCTTTTTAATTTTACTTAAGTGAGGATGCAACGATCTCTCAAAACACGACTAAGAGCCGAATACCCCTTGCGAGGTTCTGAACTCCTTCCTCCCAATTCCCTTAAATGGGTTAGAGGTGCGCAATGCAACCGTGTTGTATTGAGGTGTGATCGAACAATTCCAAGTATGAAATGCTATGATGAAATGCACACAAGTATTGTAGCAAGAAATATTGAAGGCAAGTTAAGTAAACAAGTAAGGATAGCACAAATAAGAGTTAGTTCACAGCAACAAATTGGAAGTAATTTAAAGCAAGAAAATAAGCAAGAAAATAAGCAAGAGGAACGCCAAGCCAATCGCAAACAAAGTGATTTGTTTCGAGGTTCGAGCCCGTAGCTCTAGTCCCCGCCTTCACCTCCGTGAAGGGTTTCCACTATCCCCGTAGGATCCCGTACAAGAAAGGCCTCCAAAGACCTCAAGCCCGTAGCTTCACCTTACAAAGAAGTTCCCCTTAGGAACTTGTCTCCACAGAACAAAAGATTACAAATTTGTGATCTCAACTAGACCACAACACTCTTTCTCTTTTACAAACACTCTCACACTTTTACAACTTCACCTATAGAGAGATATGAAATTTTTGGCACTATGAAGTGTGGTGAGAAAAGCTTCAGTTGTAGAGTGATATTAGAGATCAAACAACAACTGAAAAACCAAATTGAAAGAATGGAAATGAAAGCTTTAAACTATTTTTCTCTTTCTCTTGAAAACAATGAAAACTTGTAATTTTTTCTTGGTGAATAACTAAGGCCTATTCTCCACTATTTATAGGGAGAGAATAGGTTAAAAACCCTGATTTTTCCTGCTAAAATCTTCTGCAAAAGCACCCCAACAACTCCTAAAAACTCTGTTAAAGAGAAACCCAAAAACAGTTTTTCAGAAATGCCCAAAGAGGAAAGAGCCGTTGGGCTTGTTGCAGGCTTACCGGTCGACTGCCGGTCGACCGGGTCTCTGCTGGCAAAAGAGCCGTTAGGGCTCCGGTCGACTGTCGGTCGACCCTCTCACAGAAGGAAACACAGTTTCTTCTATCGGTCGACCGACCCAGTCGACCGAAAAATACAGAGAGCAGGCCACAAAAAATCAGTCGACCGATATTTAGGGTCGGTCGACCGGCAGACATGCACAGCCTCGTGCATGTCTGGCCACAGCAGCCGGTCGACTGATATTTAGGGTCGTCGACCGGTATGCCTGGAAAACAGTTTTCTGGGCAGATTTTTGAGTTAGAAAAATTGTGTAAAATTCCTTTAAAAATCTTAAGCTAAGTGTTATGCTGAAAATAGTTTATATACATGTATTTAAACAAGTTTTGAAGATATAAGGCTTTGGGTACATGTATGTATTAAACTAAGGCATAAACTTAGAAACACCATTTTCAAAAACATAGACATATTCAAAACACATGTGTGTGCAAATCCTAGAGCCAAAATTTACATATTCTATCTTTAACAAAAAACTACACTTACAAGCTTCTAGGTCTTCAAGACTTCAACATGGGCAATCTTCACTTGATCTTCAATATTGCACTTTGAGCCCAATTTGACTTGTCTTGAATCCAATAGCTTGTATTTGAGTCCAAGATCTTTGTATATGAGTGAGAGTACTTCTAGTATGATAATAAACCTGAAGCACACTTAAACAACAAATGATATTAGTACAAATAACTAATATGTTTTGTAATCATCAAAATACACTAAACATGGGTTGATTGTAACCTTGGGCCAACAATCTCCCCCTTTTTGATGATGACAAAACATATGAGTTATTAAACAAATAAAAGAGGAAAAGGTTGAAAAGCTCCCCCTTAAACAATGCTATATATTGACAAGAATATAAAATCATTTTTCAAAAACTATGTAAGCAAAAATCATTTTTCAACAAGGTCATCACCATATAAAAACTTAAACAAGAAACAATATGAAACAAATCTAAGTAATCATTTTTCTTCAAACTCATATATTTTTTCTTCATATATTTTCTCCCAAACTTATATTTCTCCCCCTTTTTGTCATACATCAAAAAGGTTAAAAAAAGTTGGAAGTCAAAACAAAACAAAACAAACATATTAGAAACCAAAACAAAAACAACTAAAATACTTTAGGTATCAATTTTACAAACATTTAATTCACCACAAATAAAAGAAAATCTTGCATAATCCAAAGGTTTTGTGAAAATATCCGCAAGTTGAAAATCGGTAGAAACAAAATCGATATCAATGTCACCTTTTTCAAAGTGATCTCTAAGAAAATGATATCTAATGTCTATATGTTTGGTTTTACTATGTTGATTAGCATTTTTGGTCATGTGAATAGCACTAGTATTATCACAAAAAATTTTAACATGATCAAAATGCAAATCAAAATCGAGAAGAGTATGTTGCATCCAAAGAACTTGTGCACAACAAGCTCCGGCCGCTACATACTCCGCCTCGGCGGTTGATAGGGCTACACTATTTTGCTTTTTGGAAGACCAAGATACAAGACAATTGCCCAAGAATTGGCAAGTGCCACTTGTGCTCTTCCTATCTACCCTACAACCGGCATAGTCGGCATCCGAATAACTAGTCATGGTAAATTGGTTAGTTTTCGGGTACCATAAACCTAAATCAATTGTGCCCTTAAGATACCTAATTATGCGTTTTACCGCAATTAAGTGTGATTCCTTAGGACAAGATTGAAAACGTGCACATAAACATACGGAAAACATTATATCCGGCCTACTAGCCGTAAGATAGAGTAAACTACCAATCATGCTACGAAATAATTTGATGTCTACTTCCTTACCTTGTTCATCTTTGTCAAGTTTTGTAGTGGTTGCCATGGGAGTCTTTGCTACTTTGGATCCTTCAAGCCCGAACCTCTTGATAAGTTCTTTGGTGTACTTGGCTTGGTTGATGAATGTCCCATCACTACGTTGCTTGATTTGAAGTCCAAGAAAGAAATTGAGCTCCCCCATCATAGACATCTCAAATTCCTTTTTCATGCATGATTCAAAATTCTTGCAAAGAGAAACATTAGTAGATCCAAAAATAATGTCATCAACATAAATTTGAACTATGAGGATATCTTGATCTACATGTTTGGTAAATAATGTTTTATCTACTTTTCCTTTCTTAAAATTATTTGAAAGCAAAAATGAAGACAATCTTTCATACCAAGCCCTAGGGGCTTGTTTCAAACCATATAATGCTTTATCTAATTTATAAACATAATTAGGATGTGTAGGATCAACAAACCCGGGGGTTGTTCAACATACACCTCCTCATCAATATAACCATTAAGAAAAGCACTTTTTACATCCATTTGAAATAACTTAAAATCTTTAAATGAGGCATATGCTAAGGTCATCCGTATGGCTTCGAGCCGTGCTACGGGTGCAAAGGTTTCTTCAAAATCGATTCCTTCGATTTGAGTGTAACCTTGGGCAACTAACCTAGCCTTGTTTCTAACTACATTACCTGATTCATCCAACTTGTTCTTAAAGATCCATTTAGTGCCAATAGTTGGTCTATCTTGGGGCCTAGGAACAAGGTGCCAAACTTGATTGCGCTCAAATTGATTGAGCTCCTCTTGCATTGCAAGCAACCAATATGAATCGGCCTCGGCCTCGAGGACATTTTTAGGTTCTATGTGTGAAATAAAAGCAAAATTACCACAAAAATCTTGAATCTTAGAGCGAGTGGTTACCCCTTTTGATACTTCACCTATGACGAGGTCCTTGGGATGATGAGGATTGAATCTCCAATCCTTTGGTAGTGGTTGAGAGGGCTCCTCTTCATTTGCTTGATGTTCATTTCCTTGAGCCTCTTCCACTTTGGCTTCACTTCCATCACCATCCTTTGGCTTATCTCCCATGGTAGAAGCATCCTCCAAGGTCACTTTCTCCAAGCCTTCATCTAAAGCATCAATTTCTACACAATTCTTAACAAACTTGTTAGATTCCTCAAATTTAACATGAATAGATTCCTCAATAGTCAAAGTTGACCTATTGAAGACTCTATAAGCCTTACTAGTATTTGAGTAACCTACAAAAATAGCCTCATATGATCTAGCATCAAATTTTCCCAAATTAATATTTGTATTTAAAACAAAACATTTGCAACCAAACACTTTGAAATAAGAAACATTAGGTTTTCTAGAAAAATACATCTCATAAGAAGTCTTAGTAGTATTTTTACATAGGAAACACGATTTGCAATGTAACATGAAGTATGAACGGCCTCGGCCCACAAATAATGTGGTAGACCATATTCATTTAACATTGTCCTAGCCATCTCTTGCAAAGTACGATTTTTCCGCTCAACTACTCCATTTTGTTGTGGAGTTCTAGGACAAGAAAGTTCATGTTTTATTCCATGTTCCTCACAAAAAGTGGTAAAGGGAAGGTTAATGAACTCACCTCCTCTATCACTTCTTATTTTAATTATTGAGGAGTCATTTTCCTTTTCAACTCTTTTCTTAAAGGCTTGAAAATATGAAAAGGTTTGACTTTTATGTTCAAGAAAATAAACCAAGTAAAACGCGAAAAATCATCTACTAAAACATAAGCAAATCTACTCCCACTTAAACTTTTGGTTTGTGTTGGGCCGAATAAATCCATGTGGATTAGCTCTAATGGACGTGATGACATGATATCCTTAATTGATTTGAATGAGGACTTAGTTTGTTTCCCAAATTGACATGCATCACAAACTCGGTCCTTTTCAAAGTTCAATGAAGGAATACCCTTCACCATTTCCTTAGAGTTAAGCCTAGAAATATGGTCAAATGAAACGTGGCCTAATCTCCTATGCCACAACCAAGAGTCGTCATCGAGGGCTTTTAAACATGTTATATTGCAAGACATATTTAACATATCAATCATATAAACATTGCTTTCACGAAAACCGGAAAATACACAAACATTAGAAGTTCTATCAATCACTTTACAAGAGAGATTATCAAAAACAACATCAAAACCTTTATCACAAAGTTGACTAACACTCAAGAGATTATGCTTGAGGCCATCAACTAAAACAACATTTTCAATTAAGGAGAGGTGCCAAGTTTTACATTACCAATACCGATGATTTTACCCTTGGCGTCATCTCCGAAGGTGACGGTGCCACCCTCATGATATCTTGATAGGGTTGCAAAGTTGTTGATGTCCCAAGTCATGTGCCTTGAGCAACCGCTATCAAGATACCATAAACCTCTACGTCTTTGAGCTTTGGAGAGTACCTACATCATTTAAAACAATGGTTGACTTTGGTACCCAAACTTTCTTGGGTCCTTGAAAGTTAGTGTTACGAACCCAAACATTATGAGATGATGCACTTAGTCTATCATAGCAAAAGTTAGCTAAGTGTCCTTTCCGTCCACAATGTGAACATGAGTACACTTTCCTATACATAAATGCATGGTGTGTATGTGAAGTGTGAGCATGCTTTGGGGGTTTATCATGTTGTTTAGGTTGTGTAGCATGAACATGAACATGAGCATGATGAACATTTTTCTTGGGAGCTTGTTTCTTAGGAAACATATTCTCCATCTTCTTTTTATCAAACTCACTACACTTTTTCAAAACAACATCTAATGAGTCTAATCTTTCCTTAAGCATGGCAATCTCATTAGAATCTACAAATGGGGTCTTTCCTTTACAAGCAATCTTATATTTTTCAAAATCATTTTTAGTGGAAACTAAAGAAGAATGTAAATCATTATTTTCTTTAGAAAGATTTACAATTTGAATATTAAGAGATTCATTATCCTTTTTCATTTTTAAATATTTCTTCTTTAAGAAATCATAATTGCTAGAAAGTTCCATAAAAGCTTCTCCTAGCTCATCCATGGATAAATCATCATCAAGAAGAGTTGAGGGGGATACCTTGCTTGTGCTCTCATTTGCCATGAAGCACATGTTGGCGGTGTCGATCTCCTCCTCGGATTCACTTTCGTCATCCCATGTTGCTTTCATAGCCTTCTTCTTGTATGGCTTCTTGGATGAAGATGGCTTCACTTGGTCCGGACACTCCGCTACTATGTGTCCCGGCTTTTGGCAATTAAAGCAAGTGATCTTCCTTTCTTCCTTGCCTCCTTGCCATCTCCTCCTTCCTTGGAACTTTGCCTTGTTGTACATCCTCCGGACATTTTTGACTAGAAGTGAGAGCTCCTCGTCATCTTCGTCGGAGTAGGTAGCATGACTTTTGAAGGCAATGGTCTTCTTTTTGGTAGGTGCCATGTCCTCCCTTGCCTTTCTCTCCATCTCATGGGTTTTCAAGTTCCCAATGAGTCCAATGAGCTCAATCTCATCTTTGTCATTGAGTTCCTTCAATGTTGTAGCTTTCACTTCCCATGATGGAGGAAGAGCCCGATGATCTTTCTCACCCTTTGGTCATTGTTGATTTCTTCACCTAGAGAAGCAAGACCATTAGTAATCTTTGTAAACTTAGTAACCATATCATCTATGGTTTCATTCTCTTGCATGCAAAAATTTTCATATTGGGACCGAAGAAGGTCTATCTTGGCCCTCTTCACTTGTGATGTCCCCTCATGTGTTACTAGCAAATGGGTCCAAATCTCATAGGCGGATTTGCAATGGATGACTCTAGCTATGTCATCATCATTGAGGGCTTGTAGGAGTGCATAATGAGCCCTAGCATTGGCATCAAACTCTTTGGTCTCAATTTCGGACCAAGTAGATTCATCACCGGGGGGTACACTAAATTGTTTAGTCACGGCCTTTGCAACTCGACTACCTAGAGATTGCAAGAACACGGTCATCTTAACCTTCCATATGGGAAAGTTAAGTCCATCAAACTTAGGTGGGGTCTTAATTCCATCGGCCATGTTTACTATGTGGAAATGAATGAAGTGATTAGCAATATAAGGATCTCTCTAAGGTTGTTAAGCCAAATCCTAGAGTCCAAGCTCTGATACCAATTGAAATACACCTAGAGGGGGGGTGAATAGGTGTAATTGCTAATCTAATGATCTTTTTAATTTTACTTAAGTGAGGATGCAACGATCTCTCAAAACACGACTAAGAGCCGAATACCCCTTGCGAGGTTCTGAACTCCTTCCTCCCAATTCCCCTTAAATGGGTTAGAGGTGCGCAATGCAACCGTGTTGTATTGAGGTGTGATCGAACAATTCCAAGTATGAAATGCTATGATGAAATGCACACAAGTATTGTAGCAAGAAATATTGAAGGCAAGTTAAGTAAACAAGTAAGGATAGCACAAATAAGAGTTAGTTCACAAGCAACAAATTGGAAGTAATTTAAAGCAAGAAAATAAGCAAGAAAATAAGCAAGAGGAACGCCAAGCCAATCGCAAACAAAGTGATTTGTTTCGAGGTTCGAGCCCGTAGCTCTAGTCCCCGCCTTCACCTCCGTGAAGGGTTTCCACTATCCCCGTAGGATCCCGTACAAGAAAGGCCTCCAAAGACCTCAAGCCCGTAGCTTCACCTTACAAAGAAGTTCCCCTTAGGAACTTGTCTCCACAAGAACAAAAGATTACAAATTTGTGATCTCAACTAGACCACAACACTCTTTCTCTTTTACAAACACTCTCACACTTTTACAACTTCACCTATAGAGAGAATATGAAATTTTTGGCACTATGAAGTGTGGTGAGAAAAGCTTCAGTTGTAGAGTGATATTAGAGATCAAACAACAACTGAAAAACCAAATTGAAAGAATGGAAATGAAAGCTTTAAACTATTTTTCTCTTTCTCTTGAAAACAATGAAAACTTGTAATTTTTTCTTGGTGAATAACTAAGGCCTATTCTCCACTATTTATAGGGAGAGAATAGGTTAAAAACCCTGATTTTTCCTGCTAAAATCTTCTGCAAAAGCACCCCAACAACTCCTAAAAACTCTGTTAAAGAGAAACCCAAAAACAGTTTTTCAGAAATGCCCAAAGAGGAAAGAGCCGTTGGGCTTGTTGCAGGCTTACCGGTCGACTGCCGGTCGACCGGGTCTCTGCTGGCAAAAGAGCCGTTAGGGCTCCGGTCGACTGTCGGTCGACCGATCTCACAGAAGGAAACACAGTTTCCTTCTATCGGTCGACCGACCCAGTCGACCGAAAAATACAGAGAGCAGGCCACAAAAAATCAGTCGACCGATATTTAGGGTCGGTCGACCGGCAGACATGCACAGCCTCGTGCATGTCTGGCCACAGCAGCCGGTCGACTGATATTTAGGGTCGGTCGACCGGTATGCCTGGAAAACAGTTTTCTGGGCAGATTTTTGAGTTAGAAAAATTTGTAAAATTCCTTTAAAAATCTTAAGCTAAGTGTTATGCTGAAAATAGTTTATATACATGTATTTAAACAAGTTTTGAAGATATAAGGCTTTGGGTACATGTATGTATTAAACTAAGGCATAAACTTAGAAACACCATTTTCAAAAACATAGACATATTCAAAACACATGTGTGTGCAAATCCTAGAGCCAAAATTTACATATTCTATCTTTAACAAAAACTACACTTACAAGCTTCTAGGTCTTCAAGACTTCAACATGGGCAATCTTCACTTGATCTTCAATATTGCACTTTGAGCCCAATTTGACTTGTCTTGAATCCAATAGCTTGTATTTGAGTCCAAGATCTTTGTATATGAGTGAGAGTACTTCTAGTATGATAATAAACCTGAAGCACACTTAAACAACAAATGATATTAGTACAAATAACTAATATGTTTTGTAATCATCAAAATACACTAAACATGGGTTGATTGTAACCTTGGGCCAACAGGTTATTGCTAGGATAAACCATCGACCTTTCGTTAATGAGGAGCTAATAGGTCCTACGATATCGATTCCCCATGCCTCGAATGGCCACAAAGCAACAGTCGGGTGAAGTAGCTCCGGAGGTTGATATATAAAGTCTGCGTGGATTTGACAGGCTTTACACCTTTGTGCATAATTGATTGCATCGGTTATCATGGTTGGCCAATAATAACCGAGTCTGTGCAATCGATCCTTGAGTTTCGGACCTGGTTGATGAGCTCCGCATATACCATCGTGTGCCTCTTTAAGCACTTCTTGTGCTTAAGAGTTAGAGAGACAATGGAGCACGATACCGTCATATGAGCGGTGGTAGAGTGTCTTTACTATTGAATCATAGTAAAAGTGGAGAGACCTTCATCGGATAGAAGATGCTTCCTTAGGGTCGTCAGGTAATATGTCATGCAAAGTATAGTCAATGAAGGAAAAACGCCAGTCTCTAGGCTCGAAGCTTAATGAGGTTGCATGAACTTCATCAGTTTTCAACACATGCTTCGGGCAGATGAGGCGTCGAGTAGCCACCGTAAGATGATAAGTTGCGTCAATAGGTAAGGCCAATGTAGCCACTAGTGCAGCCAAAACATCTGCCTTAGTATTTTGAAAACGAGACACATGACCAATGTAAAACCCATCAAATGAATTGGCCATTTCGATGATAGTATGGTAATAAGGTACCAAGTCTTCGTGTCGAACCTCGTATTCTGTTTTGACTTGATTGACGATCAGCTTTGTGTCACCATAAACCTCGAGGTATCGTATGCCCATTTCAGGAGCGAGCTGAAGGCCAATGTGTAGGGCATTATATTCCGCTCATTGCTAGAACAAGGTGTTGTCAATGAAAATGCATGAGGAAGGATATGATTTTGTGGCGAGATAAATACCATCCCCACACCAGCGATTATCTTGCCTTTGGGGTATGTTCTTGATTCTTTATCAAAGAACATCGCCACACTTCGTCCTCTGAGATCATATTAGATTCGAAAACCTCATTTGGAATATCTTCATGAAGCTTTGAGCTCTCCGAAACCGGATGAGCTGCCAGAAAGTCTGCAAGGGCCTAACCTTTGATCGCCTTTTGAGAACAAAGAGCATGTCGTACTGAGACAGAAGGATGGCCCACTTAGCTAACCTCGAATTCAGCGATCCTGGTTTTGTCATGAGGATACACAAGGGATTAACTTTGAAAATGACATGTATGGTCTGGCCAACCAAGTAATATCGCGTCTTTTGAACGATGAAGACAAGAGATAAACATTTCTTCTCAATAGAGTTATACCGGGACTAGCTTCTATCAGGGTCCTGCTCGGATAGTAAATGGCCTGTTCATGGCCTTCGTCATTCTTTTGGGCAAGAAGAGCACCTAGAGAATGGTCCATAGCTTTTATATAAAGTAAGAATGGTTTTCCTGATGAGGGAGCCATCAGGACTGGAGGCTTAGTGAGGTATTCTTTAATATCTTCGAAAGCCTCCCGACAGGCTTTATCTCATACAAAAGAGACACCTTTTTTCGTATGCTAGGTGAATGGTTGACAACGACCCGAGAGATTTGCAATGAATCTTCGGATATAGGCCAACCTACCTTATAAACCCCTAAGTTCCTTGAGATTCTTAGGTGGTTGTATGCTCTGAATAGCTTTGACCCTATCCGGGTCGAGATGGATTCCTTTTGATGTGACAATGAATCCCAAGAACTTTCCATTTGAAACACCCAAGAAGGACTTTGTTGGGTTCATTTTCAGCTGATAGGCTCGCATTATATCGAACATTGTTTTTAAGTCATGAAGATCATTTCATCGCGACTTTTGACAACAATATCGTCACATAACACTCTACCATTTTTCGGAGGTGGTTATGAAAAAGTGTGCTCATTACATGTTGGTAGGTTGCTCTAGTATTCTTTAATCCGAAGGGCATAACAGTATAACAATATACGCCCAACGGTGTCCAGAATGAAGTATGTCTTTCGTTTTTTGGGTACATCTTGATCTGACTGTACCCTGAGAAGCCATCCATAAAAGACATTCTCTCAAAACCACAGGTGTTGTCAATTATGACATCAGTGATGGGCAGTGAAAACTTGTCTTTAGGGCAGGTTGCATTAAGATCGCGGTAGTCAATAGAGATTTAGATTTTTTTCATTCTTTTTAAGAACGGGGACACTGTTAGCAACCCAATCCGGGGCTGCTCCTCTCGTATGAAACCACATTCGATGAGTTTATAGACTTTAGCTTCAATAGCTTCCATGATATCAGGACAAAACCGTCGTCGTTGTTGTTTCATTGGCTTGACGTCAGGCTTAATGTTTAATCGATGCATGGTTATTTGCAGATCAAGACCAGACATATCTTCATAATTTTATGCAAAGACATTGATATACTCTCGGATAAGAGCTATCAACTCTTCTCTTTCTGTAAGTGATAAACTTTCACTAATAGAGATGGGTTTAGGGTGATCTCGACTACCCATATCAACCTGAATTACGCTATTCTTAGTGGGCTGTTCACGTTGTTCAAATCGCTTCTCCCACTGGAGATTGAGTTGTTGAGCCCATGGCTCAGCGTCAAACGCTTTAATAGCCTCCTCATGCTCCAATTAATTGATTGAAGTCATATTAAAGAAGAGGTTTTTAAAGAGCACCCCTACACTGACATCTGATTCCCACTCAGATGAAATAGAGGAATATGATGGGAGAGATTCATCTTCTTCGGACTGAAATGGAGCAGGAGGTGTAATATATCCCAACCCCTGCGTGTTTTATCATAATAATTTGCTGGCTTTCCTTTCGGCATGAAAGTCCGTAGAAGACCATGTCATCCTTTTTAGAAATTCAAGCCATTCTCATATTGTAGATTATATCCCATTTTCTCATCATATGGTGCGCTGATCGTACATAATGGAAAAATTGCGGGGGCTCTGAGTCCGAACCCGAGTCTGTAATTGCAGACATTCGGGATTGGACCCTACCGAATATTATCGGCAATTGACTCTTTTTGGATGGAGAGATCACAAAGGCAGACCCTTCTCCATTCTCTACAGGCGCACTTGCCACGCTTATGATGGACAGGGGCATGTGCAGGGAGGTATCGTCTACAGATATAAACAAATGAACACTCTCAGGATAATCAAATGTGGCATTCTCATTGTTCACCCATTCACCATCATCCTCATTGAGATTTTTACATTTAGGATTGTTTAAATATGCTACAATTGATTTGAAGGTAAAAGTAACTGGTGTGTCTTCCTCTGACTCTGAATTCGCTTCATTGCTGCTATCGTCATCTTTAAGCAATGATTCTTTTGCTACTTCGTTAGCTTCCTGATAGAGGAGAGCATCAGTAAAGTAGTTTTTAACTCCCTTGAATGATTATTTTTCGGCAAACACCATTCGTACTGTTGCATTATCTTCCACGTACTTGAAGCAGTGATGCAGAGTGGAAGGAATGATCCAATTAGCGTGAATTCAAGGCCGCCCAAGCAATAGATTGTATGATGTGTCAGGGTCGATGATGTAACATGTCACTTCTGATTTTAGGTCCCCAATTCGACAGCGAAGCTGAATCTTTCCCAATGGATGACTACTTCCTACATTGAAGCCATATATCATAGTAGTCGTTGCTGAGAATCTATTCATCGGTATCTCAAGAAAATAGAGGAGTCTTTTAGAGATGATGCTGAGTGCAGACCCTGAATCAACCTGTACCCTCTCAATGCACGTCGAGCCTATGTATCCAGTACAATATAAGGGTCGATCGTGTTTATTATCTTTGAGGAGCATCTCCTCAGAAGTGAAGGTGATGGCAGATATTTTCAGCTGTACATGATGACATTCAGGGCACAAGGGTTGACTGTCATCTTCAGAGGCATCCGACATATGTATCAGAAATGATTCTTAATTAGCCAGGGCATTCCTGAGTGCCTCTCTTGTCTCTTTAGAGAGGCGAAGCAGCTCGTCTATAGTAATTCGAGATGGAATATTGGCTATTTGTGCTAATATATCAAGATGAAAGGGGCATCAAGTCCCGGACCCAAAGTTTTCTTCAATACTCGGTCAAACCAGACTTCTTTCTGCTTTTCTTTTCCTGGTGTTGGAAGTAAAGTGAGAACAGGTATTTCCCCTGACGTCATTGGCCGTTGTATCTCATCAGTGGTCTTCTCGTACCGCCTCAGGTATGACTTCCTAGACCGAGTACCTGTAGGTTGGGGTGCAACGTCCTGTGCTGCCAAATCATGCTTCTCATTTCAGAGTCACTGAAAGAAGCTATTGTTATGTTGTCATCATCTGGTAAGACAGAGACGACGTTGCAGGATTTTCTCTTTGGCTTTGGTTTTTTTGAGTCCCATTGTTCATCTTTGGCAAGTTCTGGGTGCACCCACATGATTTCTCCAATCTTCAATGTCATCAGAATGAGACCTTTAGCCTCCTGCTGCTTTGTTGAAGGATTACTTACCTCCAGTCATGCCTTTGGTGCTGGAGCATGTCTGTCGGGGACAGTTACCTTCGAAAAAGTGCCGAACTCAAGAGTCACCATGTTTGCAGTGACTTTCTTCAGTTTTGACTTTAAAGTCAGAACTCCGGCATCAATCAAAGCCTGTATTTTATCGTTGAGGATAAAGCATTTGTTGGTAGGATGGTGAACCATCCTATGGAAGAGGTAATAGTTGGGATCGTTTGTGCGTCCCACTTTATTAGGGCGTCGAACTTCTGGCAACTTCAACTTATTACCCTTTTGGAGCAAATGGAATATTGTAACCACATGCTCATCTTTGAAGGAGTACTGTTTCGGAGGAAACTTGAACTCCTGATTACTGGCGCCACTCTTCTTGATTTTTGGAGGAGTTTTCCCTGACAACGCCACAGACATGGTTTCTTTCCCTTTTGATTGGGAAGACTACATCATTTTGCCGTGTTCTTTGTTGTTCACACCCCATTTCCCTTTAGGCATAGAAGGCTCAAACTTTTTAGCCGACTTCTCAGCTATTTCAGCTTGCTTAACAAGCTCTTTCCAAGTGTGGGCCTTAACATCCCCCATGCCGATCTCTACTTGGTCCAGAAAGTTTTGCCGGCATGTCTGCAATAACATAAGCAATGACATTCTTGTTGGACACATCAGAGATAGATTCTTAAATCTTTCATTGTAATCACGGACCGATTCTCCTTTCTTTTGCACTGTGAAAAGAAGTTTATTCATGGTAATCTTGGTGTCATCCTCATAGAAGCGAGAGAGGAACCAAGTCTCCAAATCGATCTAAGAATTGATGGAACCCAGTGGAAGGCCTCTGAACCAGTCGAAGGCCACTCCTTTGAGAGTATCGGTAAATAATCTGGCCATAATGGCATCATTATCTATTACATTACCAGTCTGGGACCGGAAGTAATAGATATGTTGGTTCGGTGAGCTCTTACCATCATAAATATGTAATGTAGGTGGCTTGAATTTCAGCGAGTACGGTACTGAATCCCATTCAAGTGGGTAAGGGCAAGTCATACCTACCTTCTTCAGCTTATCTCTCTGAGTTAGGGATGCAAGCTGAGCCTAGATGCCTTTAATGATTTCGACATCAATTGAAGAACTTTCCTTTGACTTCTCAGTCTTAGGCGGTTTATCATTATTATGTTCCTCCTCATTATGATTGCTCCTTGTGTCATTGATATTCTGGTTAGTCAGAAGCTGAGCTAGCATCTGTTGAATATTGTCCAAAGCTTCTTACTGTGCCCTGGAAGTTTATTCTTGCCTCCATCCATTGGCGAAGGTCATCACTGTTGTTGTTGGCCATGTTAGCTGACACTCTGCTTGTCTGCACAGAGCTGACTATTGCTGAAGAGGCATATCGCTTCTCCCTCATCATCAGACCATTGGAAGAGACTTTTCAGTGGTTCTGATGATATCACCCCAGTTAAAAAGGACGATTGTATATGGTACTGCTGCCCTGGACCTTGTGCCTCAGAATGTGCCCTTTTGTCCTACTAAGACTTGGCCCAAACCGGGACTATAGTCTGAATCTGGAGAACTGAACGAAGGAGAGTTAGTATCACGTCTCCCTCGTCTGGCCTGAACGGTTCGCGCCCCCTCCCTATTATATTGACGGATGCTGAGGGAAGATGTGGCACGTTTCGTGATTTTATCTTTTTTTGAGATTTCACAGGGTCTTGGATCGATAGTTTGTTAAAAACTGACTGTCGGGTAGGAAGACTGGCGGGGACTGGCCCTAGTCGGCAATAGACTGAATGGACCATCGCCAACTAGCACCCTGCTTGTTCATAGCCGGAGAGAGAAGTATGGCTTAGTTGTTCACAACAGAGCTTTCATTTGTTAGTTAAGAACTCTAGTAGATCATGATTAACCGAGCTTAAGTGGTCTAGTACAGAGGCCCGAGGAGGTCGTGTACTAGGCTGTTCAAACTGGAAAACTCTAGCATTGAAGCTTCTCTCTTTAATTACAGGTGAAGTTAAAACAACTCCACCTGTAACATTAACTTTGCTCGACGAAGCTAATCTTTTAGCTCCGCCCCCAAGTGCGAGCTTAGCGCTAGAAAGTGCTTGGAGCGAAGCCGTGGTAGCTTCACTTTTAGCACACAATGACACTTTGATCTTCGCGTTGCGACGAAGGTGATTAGCACTACACTGTGCTTTAGTTCTAGCCTTGCGGCTAGGGACATTATTAGTACCCTTAAGTGCTGAAGCTGAATAAGCAACGCTATCAGCACTTGGAGGTACGCCCTTAACTTCGCTCAAAGGAGCGAAGTCAGCGGTGGAAACAAGCGTTCTCTGGTTAGGCGAAACCAACGAGGCTTGGCGTTTAACTTTGCATTGCGTGCCCAATTCAGCCTTGTGGATAAGGGGACTTTGAGTGCTTCATGTCGAAGCTGGATAAGCAACGCCATTAACACTTAGGGGCGCTTTACCCTTTTCTTCAGGCGAGAGGCGAGGTTGAGCATCAACTTCACCTAAAGTCTCGTGCAGAGGAGCTCTTGGCTTCACCCTCCAAATTCGCTTACTCTGAGCAGTTCTAAGTTTGCGTGAAACCTGCTTGGCTTTGCATAGGCCACCATGTTGACATGATGTCAACTTAGCTTTGGTTTAGGCTGAAGGGAATTAGAGCGAGGCTCGCTTAACTGGGCACGTGGCTGCATAGATTTGGACACAGCCTCAGTTGGAGCTGCTTTCTGATCTGTAACTGGTGGAGCTTTGCCTATGGAGACCTTTCAGTGCTTCCGTGCATGGGGTGCTGGATCACCTCCAGAGAGTTCCTCGAACTTATCTTGATCAAAGTGGATGACCAAATTTTTGACGGTGATGGGTTCAATACTTTGACCGTTGCATTACGACATCGTCTCCTTATTGCGAAAGAAGACTTTGGTCTCCAGCGGAGTCGTCATCTTATTTTCTATTAATTATGTGGGAAAACTTACAAAAGGATTGAGAAGCAAAATTATAGGTAATTCTTTAAAGTAAAAAAGAAAGATTACAAGTAGATCTCCTCTGAGATTTCTGAAAAGGTATGCCGATGAGAATCTGATTAGTGTGCGATTACTTTATCCCGTTGATGATGCAATCGGTCGGATGTTCAAGCCTTCTCGAGAGAATCTCCTCTCGCCTGGTTTCAAAAATCCTATGAAGGTAGAAGACTTAGAGTGTTGGGACCCTAAATGAAAGAGAGTAGAGTCTCTGGAGCTTTGGAAGCTTAATAGCAAGATGACACTTTTGGACTAAAGGTCTCTTAGATCTCCGAAATTTTTTAGCCTTCCTTCTCTCTTGCAAAGGGCTATTTATAGCAAAAATAGGGGTATAACTGCCCCCTTGAATTCAGCAAGCTTCGCGTGAGGCTAAATACAAGCTTTAGGCAAAGCTAGAAGGTTCGTACGAGCTACAGATAGCTATTCTGGCTTAATTGTCTCCACTTAATGTGGGACGAAGTGGGCGGGTGTAACCGCCCACTTAAAGCGGCATTAACCCCACTAAAGTAGTGGGGTTCACCTTTTACTCCCCCGTGGGATTTTGAAATGGTCAACTGATGACCTGGAAAAGCTCGCAGCGGAGCTAGGGAGAGCTTCATGCGAAGTTCATCCTAAAAGCTTCAGGCGAAGCTATATTCAAGACCTCAAGCGACGCTAGAAGTTAGCTTATTTGATGAGCTAGGCGAATTTTCAGGCGGAGTTAGAAGTTTAGCTCACAATGGAGCTGAACCACACCTCCAGCGAAGTTGGTGAGAATGCTTCCAGCGAAGCTAAGGTTAGTCAGCGGGACTGATTGAAGCTTTGTGCGAAGCTAGTGGCTTTGACCCTTTTTACAACGCTATGAGCGAAATTAGCTCCCTTTTGGGCTCATGCGAGGCTAGGTGTTTGAACAGACCAAACCTTATAGGCCTACTTTGGCCTCTGAAGTGGGCATAAACATGATCACCAGCTCGTTCATGACTCTGACTTTTGTAAATGTCGTCGAGTGTAGACGTCGTTCAGATCGGTTGAAGTGCTACCTGGGAGCTTGTCTTTTTAGAGTGACAACAGGGGTCAAGGGATATCAACTTGTGACGCGTCCATGAAACAACACTTTTGGATGTGAGGAAACCTTATATGGACAATCAATGACTTCCCTAATTTTTCTATCATGTCCGATTAGAGCACATCATGCTATCTTGCTTGTCTTAGTTGTGCAGAGAACACCGTATCCGAATGGCTGTACAAATCAAAGAAAATATATTATATGCGGCATGAACGTTTCAAAGAGGATCCTCTGCCACCCCCGCCGACAGGGTAGATGTCTTGTCAAGCGTAGGTAGTCTCAATGTCATATTTGGGCTGAATTACAAGAACCTGACATACACACATTGGAGGAAAAAACTATCATTTTTTTGAAAAGATAATTTAATTTGCCATAATTTGGATTTAATGCACATCGAGAAGAATGTTGGAGAGGTATTGCTTAAGTGACTAGATGCTCCTAAAAGAAGAAGTTTATGATAATGCAAAGAAGGACATTAAAAAAAATAATGCGCCTTCCAAAAGTACCAAGTGCATCGACATCCAGAGGTCCGCGACATCCCTTATGTGTTCCGAAATTGCAGACATATCATCAGGCATCCTCTGTCCTGAGGAAGGCGATGTGCGCTGCTCTAGGTGGCGTGAAGGTTTCAAATGGCTATTCTTCTAATATTGCACGTTGTTTTAGTTCAGATAAGATTGGGGGACTAAAAAGTCATGACTATCACGTATTAATGCAGCAGTTGCTTCTAGTAGTAATTCGCAATGTGGGGTTTGCCAAAGCAGATGGTTGATGCAATAATAGAGTTGTATGATTTTTTTCGATGATTGTGATCCAAAGGTAACAAGGCGAAAGATTTTGAGAAGTTACACAATGACATTGGTCCAATTCTATGCAAGTTTGAGGAGAAGTGTTCACCTGCATTATTCGTTGTGATAATTTACTTGACAGTTCATTTAGCTAAAGAGGCGAGGGTTGGTGGTTGTGTACACTATCGATATATGTATCCTGTCAAAAGGTGTGTGTATATATGACATAGTTGTTTGCATTAATTAATCATTGTAATTAATTTAAATTTTATATAATTAACATGTCATGAATTTTCTGTTAACCTTAAGTACTTGGGTTATTTAAAATCCTATGTATGAAATAAGCGGCTGCCAGAGAATTCAATAGCTGAATGTTACATCACAGAGGAATGCCTAAGTTATTGCTCGTAGTATATGGAGAGTAATGCAGAGTCCAAGAGCAACCATGATGTCGAGGAAGAAAGCCCCCGACTTTCCATTTTTTTGGTTCTTGATGAATACAATGTCTTCCTACCTCAGTTCAGGACATTCACGCATGCTGAAATACACAGCGCACATAATCATTGCTTGTTTAACTGTGATGAAGTTACCCCTTATATTGAGTACGTTACACTATACAAATTTTAAAATATCGTAAATGTAAAAAATTGTGAATTGTCTTAATATGTCATGTATATCTTACAAACAAAATCGGGAAATCATTTAGGACAGATTCTCAACGAGAGCTTATAATTATAAATGGTTTGTTCAAAATGCATAGGATAAGGAATTCCGAAGATGGTTCTGTGTAAGTGTTATCAACAATATATTTTCGCATATCTTTGCTCTCATAATTTTGTGAAATAATGTTGTTTAACTAAATAGGTTGCACGAGAGATGGGAATAATAACATATCTGTTAACTCTGTCTCGGTCTCCTGAATTTAAAGTCAAGACATACAAAAGTTCTGATATACAAGGTTTCAAATTTCGCACAATGTCATGCGAAGAGTCTAACTGTACTCAGAATAGCGGAGTTATTGTCATGGCGATGACGACAAGCTACGCAAGTGTACATGATACTGACCCAAGAGAAGGAGTTATTACTTATTACGGGGTAATTAAAGATACCATTAAACTATCGTTCAATGAGGGGCGCAGGAAAATCGTTTTGTTTGAGTGTAACTGGGCTGATAACAACAAGAATAAAACAGACAAACATGGCTTCACACTTGTTGACTTTACAAGGTCAAATAAGAAAATTTCTCCTTCATTCTACCTTCTCAGGTATTGAAAGCATTCTTCGTGCCGGATCCATTGGGTAAGCCTTGTGTGGTGCCTATTGTCACAAAACCAAGAGATACATTCGATTTAAGTACCGAAGGTGAATGCTTGGAGGTAATGCCCATCCGAAGTGATCATAATGTGGCGTCTACTTCTACTGACCGTGTTGACCCTATGGAAGAGTAACAATTCACTATTCTGATTAATGTATGACTGCTTTTTACTTTATGTCTGGAGATGATCTAGTTGCATACATGTACTTTATTTCTAGAGATGAGCTAGTTGCATATACTATATGACTGTTTAACTTTATGTGTTGTGTACTTCATTTTCTGTGTTGACTTACATGTATCTATTGTACTACTGCCTAACTTTATATCTGAGTTTATGATTGTAAAACATAGGTCTTCTAAATGGCAGCATCATCCTCCAGCCAGTCCAGGAGGAAAACCAGGCCGGTTGGCCCGATTCAGATTGACGGAGATGGTTGCCTATTTGACCCTCACTACGGCGCACTCTCAGATCGCATTAGTCGTCATGTCTGCCACTGCGACGAGTTCTCTCCAGCCTTGACTTGGCCTGACCACAAGAACTCAGGGAGAGTTGAAGTATTATATCATGAGTTCGCTGTGAGTTGTGTTATGCTTTATTGAGATTTTATATTTATATTTATGCTTTATAGATTTTAATCTAACAGACATTGTGTTATATGCAGGGTGATTTTCAGTGCCGGCTTAGAATGACATGGGAGATATTCCAAGGAAGTTCCGCAAGTGGTTCAATGACAATGCCAGGAAGAAGTGGAACGATAACAAAAATTATTCCCTTCGTCGTACTTTTGATCACTGCTAGGGGTCCATAGGTGATGCTACTGCATTACAGCCGGACAGAGTCGACAGTGAGACCTGGATGAACCTCTTGTCGACATATGAAAAGAACAGCCAGGACGACGGAAGCGGGTTGGTAAAATAAAGAAGTCATGAATTCTTTATATATTATTATTCATTTGGTTCACTGACTTGTTTATTTTTAAATTTATAGTCAAAAAGGGAAAAATGTAATGCCTCTCGCGCTGCAGATGACTTACCCTATAGGATGGGTAGAAACGCACTTTCTGTATGGAAAGGCAAATTTGTAAGTATAAATTTATATTCATATGGTTTTATAGCATATTTGCTTTTTTACCTTCCTTTAATTTTATAAATTTCTTTCATTTTTAATAGAGAGAAGCCCGTTGGAGGGAGCCAAAAGCAAAGGAGATCTACAACAAGAAATTTCTGAAAAGGAATGAGCTCGACACTCCTGAGGATGAGCTTCCTCTGCCCCGCACCTGGGGAAAATCAGTCTCCGCCGACGTCATGTCTATTGGTGTAAGTATTTAAAAATTAGCTTATATATCCTTACATTTTTTAAAATGATAGACATCTAATTTGACTTATAATATCTTTGTTAATTTTCAGCTCCAGCTCGAGAAGAGTTATGATGCGACGGTAGCAGATGACAACGATGAGAGCACCGCTAGTACACGAGCGACCCTCGAGACATTTGGACGTGTCATTAGGCTCAGACTGCACGTGGATGTTCCCAGAGTTACCAGGCCCGCTAGGAGGTATCCCTACACCGTCCAGCTTGAGCAGCAAGCTCAGACTGCACGTAGAAGCCTTCAGAAGCCATAATCATGTCGTCAATCTCCTTGTCGGAGCTGGGAGCCAGTCGGGTTACCGGATGGTCTTTCTTATTGATACCGTTAAATAAGTAGCTGGCCCAAGATAGCTGCTTGACTCCTCCCGACCTCCAAGAAGTTACCTGACCGCAAATGTGGAAGTGACATAACACCTCCCAATAAGTCTCGTACACTTGAGGAGACCCTTTCTTCATAAGGTTGAGCTCCTCAGTGGTTGGGACATATTCCTCGTAGGGAGAGTCCCCTGTTGCCAGCCCCGAGACCTCATGCAACTCGTGCAGGGCAAGGCCCATCTCTCCGACCGGAGTGAAGAATGTCCCCGTCAAAGGATTGTACCGCTCCAGGACCCCGAAGAAGTTCTGAGAACTCGGCGGGATACCATACTGTACGGCCCTGACTTCCTGGTACAGATCCGTTTGCTCCAACAAGTCCCTAAGGTCGGCAAGGACGAAGCTCACCATCCTGCCCCACCAATACTTCTCGGTGGAATGAACCCACCCGGGCGAACGGAACTCAACCGGAAAATCACCCTCCACTTTCATGAACGCGTTGAGGAAAGTGGTGCCAAGTTTTGGTGTTTCTCCAACTGGGGGCTCAGTCCTGAGCGACCCGGGGAACAGGCCGAGAACCGCCCTATCATGACTATCATGACGGTATACCCTTTTGGAGCCTAAGTCACCAAGGGTAATCTCAGGGACATATCGGGAAAGGTCCCATTTCATCTTCCGAGGGATGGACGTGTGCTGGAGATAAGACAGCGGGTACATCCTCTCCATGTCCGGAAGAAAGAATCTTCTACCCCCTATCTGGCGGAGCCATTTATAAGTTCCGTCATACATGGAATAGCCGCCATCGCCGACATGGTCTCCAAAGAAGAAGGCAGGCTTCTCCAGCGGAATGCGAGCATCCGTTGTGAATGCTGCGTCAGTCATAAGCTCCCGAAAAGTTGTCATGTCAACATTGGAGAGCCTTTTCTTGCGCTCCTGCGACCTGTCAGCAGTCACAGGTACAGTCCTTCGCAGCGCAAAGATTAAATCACGGTCAGGGTCACCTACGTGCCCAAAGTGGCGCTTTTTGGAGAGTGGGGCAGAAGAGTGTAGCACTGCAAAAGAAAAAGACACTTGATCAGACATCTTATCAAAAAAAAAAAATTTTGTTAAGTGTCTATAGTCCAGACGCAGAAAAGATGCTGGATGCAGAAATTATCAAAATTCCCGTCTAGACTTGAGAATCCGCGTCCAGACGCAGAAGAGACACTGGACGCAGGAATTATCAAAATCCGCGTCCAGACCTGCAAATCCGCGTCCAGACGCAGAAGAGACACTGGACGCAGGAATTATCAAAATCCGCGTCCAGACCTGCAAATCCGCGTCCAGATGTGAGGCCCGCAGGATCAAGCCCGCGTTTTGAAAACCAAGACTTATGAAAAATCTCTAAGTACTTGGGCTCAGGTGCAAGATTCATAAAAAAATCAGCACCTGATGTCATAGAATACAAGGATCAAGTCCGCGTCCGAACCCTTCACAATTAGAAAAATTCTAAGTGAAGAATCCGAAATGCAGGACTCACTGGCACCGGGTCATCAGACCTGCGCCTTGGTTACAACTCAGAGACCGCGTCTG
Source organism: Agave tequilana (assembly GCA_038442645.1). NCBI lineage: Eukaryota > Viridiplantae > Streptophyta > Magnoliopsida > Asparagales > Asparagaceae > Agave > Agave tequilana. The sequence goes on from JAVJIF010009388.1 coordinate 97,407, forward strand.
AGACCGCGCCTGAGAATCAAACACAGTTTATATTCTGTGTTGACGATTCTCCTCAAAAAAAAAGTTTTTTTAGGAGTTCCATGAACTTCCACCATTAATGGTGAAGGTTAAGCCTAAGCGGCATTATACCTGGGAAGAGGACTTCCTGCGCGGAGGAACCGCCCCTCTATGCCTCGGCGACGGCCGCCTTTGAGGATGATGCGGTTGGCTTGGCCTTGGGTGCCATTGGTGATCAAGAATCCGATGAAGGAGAAATGAAAAGTGATGAACAAAATCCTTTTTCTAAAAACCCTAACAGATGCGCTCGGAGAAGAAGAGATACCTCTCTGACTGTTGCCATTTATAGGCACAAAGATTTGTAAAGATACGCGGCGCGTGGCTCGATTAGCTCTACAACGAGTCATCGCTTGACGCGTGGAACAGATCATTTAATGAACCGGGAAGTCCGCGCGCCAAAAGGTGATGTCCCGACGGTTCCCCAGAACAAGTGGCGGTGCACTCATGACATGGCTCGGATTCGCATTCAACAGGCGCGCCTCTTTGATGGACGTGCCCCGTCAGCACAGCCATAGTCGCGTCTAGAAAGTCGCGTCCTTACTTAAAAGGATGCGTCTCTCCGAAGTTCGCGTCCTTCCAATCCGGCCTAGCATCGCGTCTGCCCAATCGAATATCAGTCGCGTTTTCCATTTCCAAAAGGCTCACCCCATGAAAGTCGCGTCTGTAAAGCAGTATTATCTCTGCTCTTCAAAAAGAACTGGCGTTCAGTCCTTACTTCTGCAAATCAGTTCAACAGTACACTGGCACAAGCAGACGATCGTCCACTCCTGGCTTAAAGCGCGTCCATGACAGACTAAAAGCAATCGGGGAGGTTTAGACTGTGTATTCAGACACTCAACACGATTAACTCTGGTGGCCTCAAAGAGTTCAATAGTACATTCACGAAGACCAGCTCCAGATAAGATCAAACCCGGAGCATTAACAGTCCAGTCATAAAGGCGAATTCAGCTAGAGTCCAAAGTATTTCGAAATCCGTCCCAGTTAACTGCGGAATATCGAAAACTTTGGAGGGGGTTCTGTAGGCTGTCTAAAAATCACTAAAAGACAAGCCATTAAAAAGTAGAGTCTCAAGTTCTAGACGCGAAGACTCGACACCCGCGTCTCAACATCAAGGCGCGTGGGCTCGACACCCGCGTCTCAACATCAAGGCGCGTGGGCTCGACACCCGCGTCTCAACATCAAGGCGCGTGGGCTCGACACCCGCGTCTCGGTTATAACCGCCCTGGTTATGGGGCCAGTCGCCGCCCACATAGCGGGGAGGTCAGCCCCTCGTTGTGGAGCGTTTTTAGGGGGTACGTTCACCCTGGAACCCCTATAAATAGCCCCGTCGCTATTGAAGAAGGGGTCGGATTTTCTTTAGTTAGACGACAACAAGACAGAGACAGGAGAAAGAGAGCTAAACTCTTCAACAAGCTCGCTGCGTACGAGTTGCCCTTTGCCTACCTTCTCTTTGAGAGTTTTGGTAGACAGAGCTGTGTTACTCCTTTTACCAGCCAAAGAGAAGATCCCTGACGATCCCGACGGTCATCCGGTCAACGGAGAACAAGATTCACTCTCCACCGCCACACGAGGAACCCAGCACTAAACAAAGGGAGGATTCAAGACTCAACATCCTCCCTCCCTTGTAATCGGAGTATTAATCCGTTGTAAACTTTCAATTGATTCAAGAAAACTTTACGCGAATTTTTCCTCTGCGAACAGTAGCAGTCGGAGGCCGTCCGTCAGAGGATCGCCAGTCTTGAGGCCGCTCATAGAGAGATGCAGTTGTTCATGGCCTAGTTTACGGCGAGTCAACAAAACGCCAGGAAACCTAGCAGGGGCGACAACATTGGTGACGGACACAACGATGAGTCTTAGGTGATATTACTTGTATTGAGTTGACTTTTGTAAAAATATTGTGATATGTGCACTCTATATTTATGCTTTATATTTTATGTTGTATGGTGACATTTTAAGTTGTTTGATGACATATGTGATATATGTTATATATATATATATATAATTTGATGATATATATGTGTGATATATGCGATATAATGTGATATGTGATATATTTTAAGTTACAGATTTGTATAGGGGTCTGAAATTATGTATTGATATGAATTTGCAGATTTGTATTGTACATTTTAAATTGATGTTGCAGATTTTTAAAAAAATATCTACAAATTGCGTCGAATACTAAATTCGACGCAATTACAGGTTAACCATTGCATCGAATTTCATTATTCGACGCAATTACGGGTCAATAATTGCATCGAATATTGTTTCGACGCAATTTTATGAAACTTATGGTATTTTATATCAAAAATTTTCACATTTTATGCGGATATGGAAGCTGATAAATTTCATCAAAAAAAATTTTCGACGCAAAATATGACCAATAATTGCATCGATTATATATTTTCGCTGCAATTTGTTGCAACAGATCATATTTTTATACCAAAAATTTTTCAGATTGTGAGCATGTATTGAAACTGGAACGTTGCATCAAAAAATAATTTTGACGCAAAATTTAAAATAAAAAAATTAATATAACTACTTGCGTCAAAATTTTGAGCAATAATTAAAATTCTGAAATAATTAAATAAATATTTGCGTAGAATATTCGACGCAATGTATCAGCTTGCGTCGAATATTCGGCGTAAATGTTGCATCGAGGTCTTTTGCGTCAGATATTTTTGAGGCAAATTTTCAACGCAACAAGTAAATTTTTGAAGCAAAATGTCAATATTCGACGCAATTTGACAAGCTTTTTAGTAGTGTGAATAATAAATAACTAGTTTAAATAGTTTTTGAAAACTAATTAAAGATCCTTCAAAACATGAAACCAAATCATATATCCCATGAAACTTGCTAACTACACGAAAATTGATACTCAAGATATATAAAGCTCATAAATACTCATGAAAATAAATACATGAGTAAACATAAGAACTGTGAGTGCGCAAGAATTATGTGAATAGCAAATTCATGAAAATAACTCAATAAGGCCCAAAATATAATGAAATTCTTTTTCTTAAAACATGATATATCATACATTCATGCAAGAATTATCAAAACTAGGATATACTATGTACAATCAAACAAATAAGTGAATACACAAAAGAAATAAAACATATAAAACATGAAAACAAGTGTAACTCAAGAATTTTACATGTATAACATAAGTTTTAATAAGATTTGCATATCAACATGATATAGACAATCAATATATGCTTTAACTAAAGCATATGAAAACATGAGTCCAAAAAGATGGGCATGTAAATCCTTTTGAAAAATATAAATAAAGTTTTTTAAAAAAAACATGCATAGCTAACAACCCATCAACTTAACATTAAGTACCAAATAATATATGATTGAGTTTAGGTTACTATACTAGCATATAAATATTTAAGATATTTTTAAAGTGGAGGATGAAATGATTATCAAAACTGATGTAGCTAATTCATTTCTTCCTAAACACGGTGGTCCTCCCACCTAGCTTCCTTGATATTAATGCATCAAATGTGTGTGTTTTTCAAGCTTCAAATGCATCTACCATCAACGCACCAATTCTCGCACGTTCTGTGAGAGCCCACACATACATCAAAAATAAGATGTGAGAATTTTGGTATCCATATCTTTTTGGGTCCACGAGGGTTAGAATCAATTGGAACTCAAACATTTTTATTTGCAAAATTTAAAAAATTTAATTTATCAAAGCAAAATTTTGCGAGATGGCCTTTGCGGTCACAATGTGTATAAGTGTACACTCTAACATACATGTGAGCATGGGTGTGATCATGGTGTGCATGTGTATGTCATGGGATATGTGCATGAACATGTGAAACATGTTTCTTGTAAAACATAGATGTCAACTTATTGCGATTAAATGCACATTGGTTCAAAGTGGAGCCCAAACAATCGATATTCTTTTTCAATATACAAATATCATCATTAATATTGGAAGAAGAATAATGAGAAGTCCTTTTTCACTTTAGAAATATTTTCTTTTTCATTTAAAACAATATTCTTTTTCAAAGATTTAATTTTATTTAAAGCAATGTCCTTTTCTTTTTCAACCAAAATAATTTTATTTTTCAAAGATTCATTTTTTTGAAACTATTTTAAATTTATTTTGTAAAGAATCTTTTTTTTAAAACAAGATCATTTTTATTTTTCAATCTATTATTTTCCACTTTTAGCAAATCATAGTTTTCAAGAAGTTTTAGACAAAATAATGCATGGTCATCATATGACACTTCATTATCATCATCAACCTCAGAATCGAATTTACCTCAAGGGGGGTCATCCCCTTGGACCATGTAGCACATGTTGGAAGCATCACTTCTTCCATTCGATTCACTCTCCTTATCATATGGCGTTTGTTCCCCAAGAGAGATGAGAGTGTTCAATACTACAAAAGTTGAATCATGGTTAGAAACCCTAGATAAATAATTATCATTTAGGGTTGATTTTAAAGCATGGATGGCTTTTGCATTAACCTCAAGGTAAATAAGAATCTTTAATAGTGGCAAAGTAAATATGAATACTTAGGGCTTTAAGATATATTGACATCTTAACTTTTCAAGTTTGAAAGTTAAGAAAATCAAACATGGGAGGTGCAATGAAATCTATGTGTGTGTGTGTGCAAAAATTGTGATTAGAAAAATGAGGATCTTTAACTCTAAGTTGTTAGACCCAAATCAAGAGCAGCAGCTCTGATATCAATTGTAGGTCACCTAGAGTGGGGGTGAATAGATGACTAGCTAATCTAATGCCAAACTAATACGGAATTAAAATTATTATGGAAACTAAAACTACACACGATGTATAACCTAAAAGTGAAGCCAAATTCCCGGTGAAGAGCTCTGGACTTTCTCCTCAAATTTCCTCTACACTAAGAGTTGAGGTGCCACTATGACTCTCTTGGTTAAATACTAGTGTGAGCAAACAATCCCAAGCATATATTCAATTGAGCACAAGTATATCAAGCATATAAGGATGTTAACAATAAAAGCATGCAAGATATATAAACACAAGTGAGAGAGAGATAAACAATCGCAAACACGGGAGAATTATTTTGAGATTGAGCCACTTACTCTACATCCCCGCCTTCACTGCAATGAAAGATTTTCACTAAAATTGATCTTGCAAGATCGCTCGTACCGCAACACCTACAATGAGCTCCCTCAAGAACTCCTGGACCCGTAAGTTTTCACTTGTTCCTGCAAAAATAACACATGCGAACTCGCAAGCTCGCTGAGGCGGCAACCTCTACAACACCTCAAATTCAAGGGTGAAACACTTGTGATCACTTCTCTTGATCACAAAAATAACTCTCTCATATACAAGGATCCTATAGAGGATGAATATAGTAATGGAGAGCTCAAACTTGTGTGAGAAAATAAGATAGATTTTATAATGGAAAAACTCAAGAAAAAGCTTATGAAAACTCAAGAGAATCACTCTTGAAAAACTCTATATGGATATGAAAATGAAGCTCTAAAATTTGTAGAGAAACTCTGTAAAAAAAAGCTTTTAAAAACACTCTAGAAAATCTTACCCAAAATCTGGCCAAAAGTCCCAATTTATAGGCAGTCCAAAAACTAGCCATTAGGGTCAGATGACTTGTCGGTCGACCGTTCGGTCGACCAACCAACGGCCAAAAAATAACTGTTGGGGCTGCCAGTCGACCACCCCCATGCCACTTGCCCTGTCAGTCGACCGCCCAGTTGACCGACCAAACCCGAGAGTGAGTTTGACTTAGTCGGTTGACCGCTCGGTCGACTGGCCCTAGAGGCAAGAGTTTGTGCACGTTTTTGTTCACGTCGGTCGACCGGTTCGATCGACCGGTCGGTCGACCGCCACAGCCCAAATAAGAGTTTTAAAGATTGAAAATTTGACATGTAAAAACCCTTAAAAATTCTATTAAATCCCATAAATTTCACAAAAATAGTTTCATGTAAACACTTTGAAGTATAAATATGTGTGATCAAAAATCAAAACATATTACAAATAATTTGAACTATTTTTAAGGCATAGAATTTAAAGCTTAAACCGAAAATCGTATTTTTCAAAAACCAACTTCTAAATAAAAAACCGATTTTTTCAAAACTTGTTCAAACAGAAAAATAAGATATTAAAACTCATTTGAAGTATAGTATGTATGAAAATGATCGAATACACATAGATGATGAAATTTACTTGTTTTTGATAATAAGCTCAAAATAAGTTTTGACTTTAACAAAACTTAAAACCATAAATTAGAAACATCAAAATAAGTTTTTTCTAAACAATTGAATCATCACTTTATATAGATGAAATCCAATATACATATAAACTATGTAAACTTGTTTTAATGAAATCTATTCATGAAACTGAAAGATGTATTCTTTGAAAACTCAAAACCAAAACCAAAAACTAAATTGTTTAACATGAAAGATATGAAATATTTTGTGCGTGTATATGAGTTTGAGTAATCCACAACTAATCTATTCTTTACATTTTATCCTAAAATAAAAATCTTAAAGTTAAAAACATGACTCAAGTCTTCTTGAAAATCTTCTTTTCATCTCGACTTGGTCTAAAACTTGATCCATGAACTAGGCTCCTATTGAGTAATTGATGCGATCTTGACGCGCGAACTCCTGAATCAACATGTTTTAGCTTTAAAACTTAACTTCGAATCTATTATTGATGCTAAACACCTACTAAGATCTTAATTGAATATCTGAAACTAAATTAGCACAAGATCATTAGTACTATAATTACATGAGTTAATTATCATCAAAACTAGAGTGATGGGCCTTTGGACCAACACATTGGGCTGTAGATATTTAAGGTTAAGAAAGTCAGGAAGAGAATTATTTTTTCCCGAATAAATTCGATATCAAAGTAAAAATTGATAACTCAGCTTGCTATCCGACAAAAATTTGCTTAGATGCTAAACTTTTAACATCCTTTTCATTGACTGTTTTTACTTAACTACAGTCTATTCTTAATAAACTTTTTATTAAGTAAATCATCTTGAAATTTATATTTACATTTAATAATAGATAGAATTTCTATCTTAAAAGTCGAATAGTTATATTGGGCTAAATTCCATTTACCCCAGTTAAATCTAACAAGTTCTTCAAACTTATTATCTGGGTTGATTTACTTTAAGATTCCTCCATAGCCAATATTACTAGCATCCGTTTCTACGATTTTAAACCAATCTGGATTGGTTAAATGCGAACAAGGGAGGTTTTTTACCTTTTGTTTCATTGTTCTTAAAGCCTTAGTATCTCACTTGTCCAAGGTGTAACATTTTTTTTCTTAGTCTAGAATACAAATTTTTTGATATCTTTAACTAGATCATTGTAATAATCTAGCTACATAATTTAAAGCTCCTAAGAGCCTTTGTAATGGTTTGATATCATTTATCTCATCTGAAAATTTAAATGAAAATTTTATACTTCTATTGATTGAAATTATTGTTCCATTAGTAATATTATGACCTAAAAATCTTATTCTGTTGAAATAAGTTTATTTTAAGTGATGATATGACTAAGTCATTTTTTATAGCAAGATGTTTAAATATACTTAGATGTTTAAAATGATCATCTAAATTATTATAAAATATTAATACATCGTCTATGTAAGATAGAATAAAGTTAGATATTGAATGGATATTTCATTCATGATGTTTTTGAAATTCTGAAGGTGGGCATTACATTCCATTCGTAATGAGAAAATAGAATAGTAAAAGCTGTTTTATATTTATCTTTTTCTGCTATCTAGATTTGCCAATAGTCAGATTTGAGATCAAATTTTGAAAAGATTTTTACATTAACAATTCTGTTAAGCAAATCTCTTTTATTACGAATTGGATATCTTATCCATTTCAACTCTTTATTCAGTTGTTTGTAATTAATTACAAGTCTCGGAATGTCACATTCCTGTTCAGCTGCATTGTTTGCATAGAATGCAATGGAGAGTATGATTTTCTAATTAACTTTTTTATCTAAGAGATTCTTAATCTCTTTCTCACAAAATTTCAAGTATTCTTGGTTCATTTGACAAGATCTGGCCTTGATAGGAATGTCATTTTCATTAGAATTCTTCATATGGTAAGAAAACGATGTGTTATTTTCTGTCGCAAAAAGCATTAGATAAATTACTACAACTTTGAGATTTAAATTCTTCTTCAACTTGTTTTATTCTTTATTGAATTGTAGTGTTTTGTAATTGCTTAGATATATTTATCTTTACAATTTCTTCTTTTAGAAAATTTATTTGATTTTCTTTTAAGTAAACTTCTTTTACTTCATTAAGAATTTTACTATTGAATCGATAATATATTTAAAAGTAATATTATTACCTTCATAGAAAGTATTATTTCATTTTCATCTATTTTATTAATAGGCAATGTCTACCTAGGAAGGGAGTTCCTAGTATAACATGCTGAGATATTTCTTTTACTATTATGAAATGTAAAGGGATATATACATTCTTTTTACAAAGATTGACATTCGTTACTTTATATGGAGTAGTGAGTGATTTATTATTAGCAGCACTTAAGGTCTATGTAGTATGTTCATAGTACTTTATTGGTATTATTTTTTCTTTAATACAATTCAAATCAGCTCCACTATCAATCAGAGACAATAGTCTTGTATTAAAAATTCATTATTAATGAGTTGATTTAATTTAGTATACCATTTTTTATTTATTATCAAATCTATTGTTTGTAAGAACCAATCTTTATGTTTTTTTGATTGAGAAGTTTCAGTCATATTAACTTGATTTGGTGATTCATACTCTGATTGGGAAGATTATGCTTTATATTATCAAATCAATTTTTATTTTATTTTTCTCTAATTTAGAGAGTCTAGTATTGGTGATTTTATCTTTAATTTAAGGTTTTTATTTCTGCTTTTAAGGAATAAATTTCTTGATACAAATTTTGAATTGTTACATGTTTAACTGTTTTCTGCTTATATCTATTCATAACTTCAGAAAGCCTATAAAAATTATCAATTTTAGGAGATTTCTCTTCTTCTTTATCTTTAATTATTAAGTTTAACATTTTGTCTTTTATATTCTTATCTATATCATTATTAATGATATAATCTAATGGTTCCTTTCTCTCATTATTTGTGAGAGTATTTATCGATAATCCATTTATTTCTATTATGAATTTATAATAATTTCATTGGTCAAGAGTACAAAACTGTCCATTACATTTTTGACATTCTTGTTTTGAAGTTGTTTCTTCAGAATCTTCTATTGAAAATGATTCTGATTCTGAAAAGATCAGAATTAATTATTATTTTCAATAGAGCTCTTCGAAAATCTTCATTTCCGATTTCTTCTATTTTCTTTTTTGTGTAGCATTTGCTAGCATAGTGACCTATTTTATCACATTTATATATTTTATTATTTTATTAGATTTAGTAGTCTTTATCTTCTTAGTATAAGAAGATTCGGGTTTTTCTTTATGTTTATGAAAATATTTTTTTCCTTTTATTTTTTCCTCTTATTAAACCTTTATCTTTTGAAGAGGTTTTGGACCATGTATATCAAATTGGCTACAAAATTCACCTAGTTGTTTTCTTTTATAATTTTTTTTGTTGAGATTTTAATTGATTTCTTAACTTTAGGTCATTGCATAGTGAAATCTTCTTTTACACTAGCACTTCTAAGAGCTTTTCTAACTCTTTCAGCAAATGAATTGGGTAATTCATCTATAAATTTAAATTTTCAATGCAGATTATTCACATCATCTAATAGCATAACTTTATCAAGAAATGTATCTTTATACCATCTAAAATCAGTTAAAGTTAGGCATTTTAAATTTTATAAGAGAGTTCTAATTTTCTCTCCTTGATCTGTAACGCCTCCAGTAAAGTGTTCTAAAATTGTCATAATTAAGTATAAACAACATCTTAAACTTGATTATTATTTTCAAGTTTTATAGCACCAAAACTTTCTTATTTTTATTCTATTATTATACAGTGATCCCACCAGCCTTTTAGAGTGTCTGTGAAAAAATAAGCAATAAAAGTTGCTATGTCATTATCAGAATTATTATTTTGTTTACAAATAGTATCATACATTAACAATCTATGTAATTTATCATGAATTTGTTTATCAGCACAACCATTAATATTTCATTCATAAATAGTTTTGCAATGATTAGAATTATATGTTAAAGAATCATTTTCTTCAAACAAAATATTCATCGGAGTAGGTCTTTTATAGTAGTATTTATCCAATCTTCTCGGATCAAATTTAATTTTATTAACTTCATTTGTTTTTAAAATATTTTGAAATGATTCTTGAATAAATTGATTTGATCTAGATTTATTAAATTAATTGGATCATTATCTGATTCAGAATCAGATTTTTGAGAATCAGATGTATTTCTATCAAGAGTATTTAGGCTTGCCCTTTTTAGCTGATTAATGATAGAAGTTATTTTTTCTTTACCAACTGTTGGTGGATGTAATTTAAATTCATTTATTTCAGAGGGTGATTTTATTAGCACATAATCCATTTTTACTTCTTTCTTTCTTATTAAAGGATGTGTTTAATTTATTTATTAATAATTCTAAAGCAAATTCTTCTCTAGTCAATTGTTGACCTATAACTTGAATATATACATTTGTATAATTATTTTGTGTTATAATTTTTATAATTTTTTATTATTTCTTCTTTATGATCTGTTATTTTTACTAAAGCTGCTACTTCAGTTATATTAGAAGTAACAAGACTTGATAATTTTAAAGATTCTGTAGGTGAATACATTGATCTAACTCTTCTACCAGTTTGGGTTGCTCAAGTTTTATAGTGTTCTTCTAACATATTAAGTTTTTTTTTTATTTCTTTATTAACATATCTTTCAAAAATCCATTCTGAGAAGAATTTTATTTTTTGATTTTTATTAAGATATGCACAATATTTTTCTTTATATTCATATCTTTTTATTATTGAGTAAGTTTTTTCAAACCATTTTTTGAATTTAACGTTTTCATTAAATTCCTCATTGAGGAATTTTCTCAGCTTACTTCCTATTGTGTAATTCAATAAAGGTAAAATTTCATATCAGATTTGTTGGAGAGCCCATATTAGTTTCTCATAAATTGGATGGGCTATTGATAAATCAGAATTTTTTATTCCTTGAACTTCTAGTTTTAATTCTTGTATTCTTCTGCTAGTAGATCTAGATACTGATTTTCTAAAATTTTGAGATTCATTAGAATTTCTAGAAGTAGATATTCTAGCAATTTGCTTATGATTGAATTTTATTTCTACTTCTCCATCATCAGTCTGAATAATTTGATCTAGGTCTATTTTTAGAACCGACCTAGGTGGTACGACTAATGTTAATAACCAATTTTCTGAAAAGTTAATTTCTTCACATTTTATTATTCTATTTGCCTCTATATTAGAGGACAACAAATTTGTTTTCACCAGTGTAGTCTTACCCGGTTCAGTATTATTTCTAGCTTTAGGGCTAGTATATTTAAAACTTTGAAATGAACTCTATAAATTATTGCAATTGTTTCTGATCCAGGGGGAAAATTATATCCATGGGTTTTAATATTTAAAACTGCAGCTTCCAAAATATTTGAATCTGTTAAAGATAAGCTTACATTTAGATAAACATTAAAATAGACTGGTCAACGACACAAACTAGTTTGCATCACTCCCATTAGGGACTAGATCCAGTCAAGACATCATACATCTCTCAGAAATATCAACAAGGATGCATTTAATCCTTGAAGTGTTAAAGGTTTTAATGTAATTTATATTAAACCTATGTGAATAAAATTATTTTTATTTATATAAGAGGCTAAAATCATCTTTTGATAATGATTTTATTGACTGCTCGCTATTATCTACTTGAATAGTTTTTTTTTTCATAATTTTAATTGCTATAAAAGATTTAAAATCAAACATACCTATTTGGTAGATTTTTTTTGATGGAACTTTCGGAATTGTCCATTTATTTAATTCTTCTAACTGGGAAGGATATTCTACTAAATTAGTATTCTTTACTGGTTTACCCTTATTGTGTCCATATCTTTCAATCAAGAGGAAGCCGTATACCCTGTGAGAGGTTATGAACTTCTCCTCAGTATTCCTCTAAATCATAAGTTGAGGTGCGCAATTGCTTCTTGATTAAGAAACTATTGAACCAAAAGAGTGTGAACTCAAATAATTACTTTCCTGTACTTCTATTATGTAGATACTATTTATTCAGTTTAGTTTTAATTAGGCTAAGTTTAAATTACCTAACTTATTGTTAGTCTGTAAAATCTAGCACGACTGTAAATGATTTGCAAGTAACACACCCTCTCGGTAACAATCTAAGGCGACTTTCAAGGTGCCATTCCACTAGATGGCAGCCAGATTTTGCAATACTAGATAATCTAAACCTAATCAAACATGAAAGTAAACTAAAACAGATAAATATCTACATGGTAGAAGCACATAATAGTTACCTTTACTCTGTGTGTGTGCACGCGAACACACACGCGCGCGCGCGCGCACACACACATGTATAAGTCCACTATGAATGGTATATTTGGGCACTGTACGTTGGGGGGGGGGTTTGAGTTTCTCTTCATTTTGCCTTGATTTTTTAGTCCCACATTGGGGCTGTTTGATTAGGGATGGAAGTAAGGAAGTGAGAAAGTAATAATAGTTTCTTTTGGAACTTGGGAATTGGTTAGTGAGTTTTTCAGTATTTGAATGTTGTGGGAAGTGTGGTTTGAAAAATGTTATGTCTTTTCTGGTGTTTGGATGGTAATGCGAAAGTGAAAGTAGAAAAGTTGGCCATAAAGTTGACCGCAAAATAATATTATATAAAAATTAATTAAGAAAAATAAAAATTAGATTGTAATTAGAAGGCAAGTGAGATTTACATGATCAAAAAATTAACTATTTTGAGTTACAACTTATTACAAATGAGATTTACATGACCATAAAATTAACTTGGAAGTAAGGTAGTGATTGTGTAAAAAGGAAAAGAGAAAAGAAAAAAGGGTGTTCTCATTTTCTTTTTACAGTGTTTGGATAGATAAGGAAGTAAGCAATTATACTTCCCCATTTTCTTACTTCCGCCCACTTCCTTGCAACCAAACACGCCCATTGGACGGAACACAGGAAGTAAAGTGGTTTAAATACAAACTATTCCAAGGCCTATTGTTATGAGTGTTGGGCCATAGGCCGCCTTGCCACACACGCACACAAGCCGAACCAAGCCGGGCCGGTTTAGGTTAGGGTCGGGCCCGCCCACGACCTGCGGATACGAATGCAGCTCTGTTTAAGGAGGTCATTGAACTGATACATTTTGTCCTAATTTTACTTAATTTTTTCTTCAGATATTCTGTTGAGATTTTCAGGATCTTTTGTTTTTTGACCCGATCAAATCGAATCTGAGATTGTGCGAGAGATTATTGCAACAGTACAGAAGTTGTTGCAACATATATGAACGTGCGATCCTTATCCGCGAGGGCTGTTGCAACAGACAGATGCTTGAGACTGCTATAAATAGAGCATCCATTCTCCGTTCAGTTTTTTACAAGAACAACTATATTGGTTTATTGTCTTCTCTACTACAAAAATTATTCTGTTAAAATTCTTCTTCGTTGTAAAATTTCTCTGATAAAAATTGTTACTCTTATATTCTATTTTTTTACGGGCAACGACTCTCTGTCTAAGCAAAATGCTCTGCCAATTGTCCTAGACTGAATGATGATAAATTCGGGGGATCCTTTACCACTAGGGGACAAAGCTTTTCTACGTCTGGACGATTGGAGCGAGTTTTTGATCTTTTAGGGCAACAACTTCGCAACTGTATTCCCAGTCCAGATTTAAATTTCTGTGCTTTAATTTCTTGTTATTGCGTGTTTTTTAATTTAAAAGGGAAATATTTTCGAATTTATACAACATGTCAAATATCTGTCCTCTAACATCTTGTTGTCAGATTAGACAGCCAGATGAATAGATATATATGTATAGAAAGAAATTATTACAATCTGACACAAGTTAAAGTTTAAACTCCCTTTTATTACTTTACTTCTTGTTAAACATCTCACTATAACATTACAAATAAAAAAGAGAAGGCAAACATGATTAAGCAAAGCTTCTTGTAAAACCTCCTCATCCATTGCTTTGTTGGTCTACTCCCATGCCACACCAAAGGTGTAGAGTTAGATTCCTTGGTTGCCACTTGAATTAACAAAGTTTTGCTTGTTAAAGAAACTAGCAACCCTTCCCATGTTAAAACCTGAGTTTCTCGAAGCATATGCAAAATGATCATGGCAGTGAGCTTGTTGAGTTCCACAAAGCAAAGTTGAAAACATTGTTGAAAGAGAACTACAAGGAGATCAAACTAATTTACAGGAAAAGATTGACATGGTCAAGAGATTTTTAAATATCATCCTAATAAAAGAATAACTATGTAGAAGGTTGCAAACATGATCATTTAGATAAGTTTTAGTGTAGCACTCAGATTTTGTAACCATAATAGAATTAAATAAAATGAATGGAAAAAGTTTAACAATATCAAATTTGCTCTAGTTATGTTAGAATGGAAATTTTTTTCTCAGAATAATAAATTAAATAAATTGACATTGTACAGAGAGAGAATAGAATTAGATTACATAAGTAATATATAAACTAAACCATGATTACGACATTGTAAATTGTGAACACCTAAAAGACGAAGATCCTCAACTTACCCCAGTGACAGTCGCAAACGAGAGGAGAAGAAAGGGGACCTTATTTTGGTATGCTGTAAGACTTAGAAACTACCATTATTATATATAGGGCAATTTTTAAAAAAAAAAAATTCTTTTTTTTGAATTTAATTAGAAAAAAAATTTATAAAAAATTTAATTATAAAAAACGATCTCTAATAGGTCATGTCGGCGCCACGTAGGCATTGAGTGATTTCACCTTGCCGGTTTGGCGCTAGAACGTCGCGGCGTAACAATTTTTTTGTTCAGATTTAATAAACTCAGACACAAAATTATAACAATTTAGGTTTAAATTTGACGCATCTGAAGATAAAATTGTAACAATTTACGGTCCGGGGGCAACAAGTTCCCCCCCCCCCCCCCCCCCCCCCCCCCCCTTTCCCAATGTGCTCCCATTCACTCCATCGCCACCACTCCCACGGTCAAAGTGGACATTGCCGCCGCCGATTTGAACATGGTTGCCGTCCAGACTCTTTTTAGTTATTTTGTGAAATCCTCAATTTTGATTCATCTGAGTATTCTTTCTTTGGATTGAATTGCCTTTTTTTATTGATGAAGAATTCATCAAATTTCTTTTCTAGGTTTCTTTCTTGTGTATTTTCCTGCAAGATTTCCAATTCAAGGGTATCATTTTGATTATTTCTTGCTGATTAGATAAAGAGAGAGGAAGTTGAGGAGGAAAGGGGGGAAGAGAGAGAGAGAGAGAGTGAGAGAGAGAGATGAAGCATTGGTTGCAAGGCACTGGTGCCACATGTGCTCGCAGATTGTGAATCCAGTGATGGAGGCTGAGATCAAATGCCCCCGCTGCAACAACGACTTCATTGAAGAGATGGAAGCCCAAAAGGAGGAGGAGGAGCCATTGCTGCGGCTCCCTTCTCATTATTGTTAGTCTTGATAATTCAATTTACGATCAAGACCAATCGATCCAATAGGTCGGTTGGTAAAAGTTAGATGAGAGTTTTTTCATTCAATTGAATATTTCTTAATTATAGAATCATCTTTCAAATCTCTTCTTTTAACACTAATCAGACTGGTTTTTACTCAGTCTCGTGTTAGTAATAAATCATCAAGATAAATAATTCAACAATAAGTTATCTAGCAATAATATTAATTAAAATAAATGTTCCAGCTTATACAACATAATCCCTGCAATAAGAACGTTATTTCAAATAGACAGAGATTATATTAGAATTCAATAATTCCTGCAACATTGAACGTGAGTAAAAATAGACAGAGTAACAAAATAAAACCAAAATTTAGAGTGAGGTACGCGTAAAGCGGTTCTCCTTAAGATAGTTACGTCACCCGCAACAGTGCAATACGGGATAATGAACACTGGTCTCTCATGATACAACACTCTTTCACATGTTCTGTCCAACACTTTGTAAAATCACATAAGTCGAACTAAAGTTGACTTGTACCTTCTACTAATTCAAAGAATGGAAGTAGAAAAAAGGTACAGTCTAAAAACTAGAATTTAGACAGAACTCTGAAAGAGTTCAATAAAATTTCTTCAACTCATTTATTCTTGTGGTGGTTGTTTTTTTGAGATTTTTGGGTGATTCTTTTTGGAGTGGAATTCTGCTATTTATATAGGAATTCAAAGGAAGCTTTTCGAAGTAGACACATATGTTCTATCGGAATAGACACATCTGTTCAGTAGGAACGGGTGCAACCATTCAGAACAGACACATCCGTTTGCCGAACAGACACGTCCCTTCGACCGAAACGGGTTGTCCCTGAACAGGCACATCCATTCAATCAGAACGGGCACAGTTGTTCAAAATAGACATGTCCATTCGCCAAATAGACAGATCTATTCGCATATCACTTTCAATGTTGGACTAAAGAGTTTTCACTTTTTTTGGTCTTATATAGCTCTCGTTTTAGGCCAACTTCTGACTTGAATATCTCATTCATTCAGAAATGAAATTAAACATGTGAATATACTATGTTCATCGCCAATGGGAGGATAACACATTCCAACCATCTCACGCGCATTTCGAGCAGCAGTTCCTGCCTAAAATTCAGTTCAAATTTCCAACAAAAACTTATTTGGTTAATTTCAAGATCCCAATGATCCCACACAATGAATAGAGATGCTAGAAAATATACACTCTATGAGACTGATTCCATAGTGAAAGGCATTTTATGAGAAAAATTATATTAGAATAGGTGAACTAGATCTTGAATCTTCCGTAGCGAAAGCATTGTCAGACTTACTGGCTAATCAGTGAGTTGTCTTAAACTGTCGGCTGTTTTTGTAAATCAATTCAACAAGCCTCACGCAATAACTTTTTAAAATCAACTTTGGTTCTCGGTTGTGTTCATTTCAGCCCCAGACATTCTTGATTTCAGAGAGCGTTTAGAGAATCACAGCCTCACAGAGACTCACAAAGAGCCGACTCCCGCTCTACACTCACATAGATGATCATCCCCTTAAGAGTAATCTACTCTACTCCACTTATTTTGATAACAAGGTATGAGCATCTTTAAAAGTGTTAAGCTTATCCTAGATCTAATTGTAGAAAGCACTTGGGTGCACAATAGGAATAGGAGGAGTCAAACTCCTAAGTGCTTACTCGCAAAGTCAATCATAACTAATTTTCCTCTTGAACTTAGTTTGCAGGATCTCCAGTCGCTAAGTGAGGTTTCTATTAAACGGACTTGATATAGTTAGGCTTTTAGTCCTATTCCTTTCGATGCGCAATTTATACACTCTTCACTCAAGCTTTTAGTTGACAGATCTGCTAGGTTATCTTTTGACGCCACAAAGTCAATTGAGATAACACCATTTGAGAGCAAATGCCTAATGATATTATGTCTTCGATGGATATGTCTAGACTTACCGTTATACACAAAATTTTGTGTCCTAGGAATTGCTGCTTGGTTGTCACAGTGAATGCATATGGTGGGCATTGGCTTAGGTTATAAAGTTAAATCCTCCAAAATTGTCGAAGCCACTCTACTTCTTCTCTAGCCTTATTCAAAGCTATAAATTCCGACCATTGTAGAATAGACTGTGCAAATTTGTTTGGAGGATTTTCAAGATATAGCCGCGCCTCCAAGAGTAAAGATGTATCCGCTAGTTGATTTCGATTCCTCAGAATCTGCAATCCAGTTGCATCACTGTACCCTTCAAGTACAAGTGAATACTTCTTATATCTAAAGGCATACTCTTTGGTATTCTTCAAATAGTCTACTACTCTTAGTAGGACAGCCCAATGATCATCACTAGGATTACTAGTGTATCTGCTCAATTTTCTATAATGTAAGCTATATCATGTCTAGTGCAATTCATTAAATACATTAGACTTCTGATGATTTGAGAATACTCCAAATGTCACTTTCCAATTCATATATTCTTGTGAAGGTAGATATGTGAGAGAAAATGATTTGTATTCTCTTTGATCCCATGTTTTTTGAATCTTTATATCATCTTGCCTACGTAATGTGACTGAGATAGACTGATTTCATTTGGTGTTTTAGTTATTTTAATTTCTAAAATTACATCAACAACACCCAAATCCTTCATCAAAGTTGCTAGATAACATCCTTTTAGTGAACTTAGAAAGTTCAATATTAGGGGCCGTTTGTTTCGCGTAAAAGTCCGTAATTCGTAAATGACTTACAATCCAGTTACAACTACGGCGTTTGTTTGGACCGTAATTCGTAAAAGACTTACACAACCCAATTGCCACTCACTTGCAACCTAATTGTCACTCACTTACAGCCCAGTTACAGTTAATTTTGTGGTCATGCAAATTTGTATTATTTTTTTATGTTAATATTAATTTTTTAAATATTTAGCATTTTTAATATTTATTTGCAATATTAAAACTTTTTAAATCACCAAATAGTTAATTTTTGATCAACTTTTTCACTTACGACTTACACATTACGACAACCAAACACCGTAAAACACAATACACTTTTTCACTTACAACTTTATATTACCAACCAAACATCATAAAGTTTATATGCATATAACTCATTTACAACTGTAAAAGACTTTACCAATTACAACTTACAAATTACGGCTAATTACAACAACCAAACAGACCCTTAGTCGCGAGTATTAACATGTCGTTTACATAGCGACATGCAATGATAGATACATTTTCGACTATTTTAATGTAAATACACTTGTCACATTTGTTGATAATGAATCCATCATTAATCATGACACATCGAACTTCTCATGCCACTATTTAGGGGCATGTTTCAACTTCTTTTCAAATTTGTGCTTCTGGGGTAGACGCAACCTTCTTAAATATTTGAGGCTTCCTTTCAAGCGCATATGCTACGAAGTTTGGACCAAAAATTTAGAGATTCTCGATCTCTTGCTCCTTCTTGGTTCAACTTCCACATCAATTGTCGGTTCACTGGATTCTTCATATCTAAAAGCTATTTCCTGTGTTTTTTTCCCTAGAAGCATTGTTTGTACGAGAAGATGTCTTCATAAAACATAACATCTTTTGATTCGATAATCATGTTTATATGAATATCTGGTATTTCTGATTTGTACTGAAAAACTGTAGGCACCGCTATTCAAGGCATAGCCTATGAAAAAGTAGTCCAACATTTTAGATGACGCTGGTATCTTTGCAAAGCACCCCCCATATTTTGAGGTAATGGTAGGAAGTAGGCCTTTCATGCCCCAACTCAAATGGAATAAGACCAAATTTCTTGTGGGATACCCTGATTTGCGGTTAATAGGGCTTCCCCCACAAGTTCTGCGGTGATCTAAAACTTACGAGAATAAAATTGACCATCTCTTTTAAAATTCTATTCTTTCTTTCAGCAATCCCATTCTGCTAAGGAGTGTATAGTGTTGTGGTTTGGTGGATTGTACTAAAATTAGCACACAACTCACTGAATTTATTTGATTCATATTCTCTGAGTCGATCCAATTTTAGAATCCTTATTTTTTTTATTGATTTGATTTGCATTCTTGACTTTGTATGTTATAAACATGCTTATTGCTTCGACTAATCACAATCTTACTATACACGATTTAGTATTCAAGAAAATGTCATACGACGAACTTTTTAGTACCGGCATCCTCCATCTTCAGAATAGGAGGAGGAGCAGACATCACAATCTGGCTCAACACTCTTAGTGCCCCACTGATACTCTCTTAATTAGTATCATATATTTCTGCAATTCAAGCAGAATAGAAGTTAGCAACTTCAACCCTAATTGTCTTAAGATTGTTAGTCATGACAATCCAATTCAAGATCAAGATCAACTGATCCAATCAGTCATGTCGGCAAAATCAGATGAGAGGTTTTTCGTTCAATTGAACGTTCCTTAATAAAACCACTTATCAAATCCTTTCCTTAGATACCAATCGGACTAGTATTTAGTCAATCTCGTATTAGTAATAAATTAGCAAGATAAATATTCAATAATAATTTATCTAGCAATAATATTTATTAAAATAAATATTCCAGCATGAATATTTTATTCAGCATAACCCTGCAATAAGAACGTTACTTCAAATAGACAGAAAATATATTGGTATTCAATAACTTCTGCAGCACTAAATTTAGTATAAACAGAAAGAGTAACAAAATAAAATCAGATTTTAGAGTGAGATACGCATAAAGTAAATCTCTTTAAGAAAATTGCATCCCCGCTACGGGCATACATGATAATGGACGCTGGTCTTCCAAGATACAACACTCTTTCACGTGTTCTGCACAGCACTTTACAAAATCATGTACAGTCGAATCAAAATTGACTCGTAACTTCCACTTGTTTAAAGAACGGAAGTAGAAAAAAGACATAGACCAAAAACCCGAATTCAGAAAAAATTCTAAAAGGAATTCAATAAAATTTTCTTGAACTCACTTATTCTTGTGGTTGTTGTTATTCTGAGTTTTTTGAGTGATTCTTTTTGGAGTGAAATTTTGCCCTTTATATAGAAATTTGGAGGAAGCCTTTCGGACTATACACATTCGATCAATCGGCACAACCATTCCGGACAAACACATCTGTTCAGTTGGAACGAGTACAACCTTTCTGAACAAACACATTCATTCGCCTAATAGACATTCATTCGGCTGAAACGGGTTGTCCCTGAATAGACACATCCATTCGGTTGGAACGGGCGCAACCATTATGAATAGATATGTCCATTTGCCGAACAGATATACATTCACATCACACTTTCAATATTGGACTAAAGAGTTCTTACTTTTTTTGGTCGCATTTATCTCTTGTTTTAGGCCAACTTCTGACTTAGTTATCTCATACATTCGGAAAAAGAATTGAACATGTGAATATATCACGTTCCTCGTCAATGATAAGAGAACACATTCAAAGCATCTCCCATGCATTTTCGAGCAGCAGGTCCCGCCTAAAATTCAGCTCGAATTTTCTCAAAAACTCACTTGGTTAATTTTAAGTTTCCAACAATTACCATCATCATCCCACCGACAGCTGTAACAAAACTCAATTTGGGTTCTACAAACCCGTATTATTCTCATGTCCACGTTCCACAAATCCAGACAAAAAATAGAGTAATTTTAAGTCCAGATTCGTCAAAACTGGACCTAAAAATGTTACAATTTCATGTCTGGGTTCGTCAAACCCAGACACTAAAACTATTATAGTGTTGACCCGAACAAAAAAAAATTATCACCTTGGGGCGCCCCACCGCCATGCAAGTAAGGCGAAATCGCTTAACACTTATGTGACACCGACGTGGCCTGTCAGCGGTCGATGTTTATAATTAAAATTTTAAAGTTTTTTTAATTAAATACATAAAGAGGATTTAAAAAAAAATGCTCTTTTATATATGGTGGAGTATTTTGCCTTGTGATCATCAGCAAGAATTAAATCGAGAGATCCACCGTGGCTCACTGAACGAGAGAAAAAACCTCTAACAATTATATAGTCTCCCTTCCATTAAACATTCTCTTCACTTGGAATTTTTTTGCGATTTTTTTGTTTTTACAATTATTTATCTAAGCATATCCATGTTTAACATAAATCAAAATAATTATGTTTGTAGGACACCCGAAAACAATGATAAAATTCTAATAAAAAGTATGCAAAGAAAATAAGATAGTTTAGCCACATTACACAAGTATATATAATAACAACATTTAAAGAAAACACGACAAAATAAACTCGCAAAATTTAATGAAAAATTCAGCATTTATAGAAGCTCACGTTTATTTAAATCGATGAGAATGTTTTCCTTCTACTGTTCAAAGAATAGAAGATTAGAGATGCAAAAGAAAATTTATATGGAAGATAATCCATGTCAAAGATCGAAATTAAAGTGAGTTTTAGCAAGAGGCAATTTTATGTGTACAAGTATTTTTTTTTTTTTTTTTGGTTTACATTATTTTTATTTATTAGAGCACTTAAATTTATCGCCGTCAGCTGCCTTATTCGACCTATCGTAACTAATAGGCTATATAGCAATTTCGTTTGATTAAAACAAATGCATCCCCTTCATCTTATTCACTGTTTGTGCAAATGGAAATTTTAGTAGAAGCAAAATAACAAGGATTCTCACAGCATGGGAGGAAAGGAAAATTTGTGAAATATGTAACATAGCATGCTAATGATTCGCAATCAAACCAGATACGAATCGGATATTATCTTCACCATATCCGTATCCGAACATATTCATATCTGCACCCAACCTTCTGATACTGATACGAATATGAATAATGACGGATGTGAAAAAATGATATCCATATCCGTCAAAATTGGATACCAGATGCTGATCAGATATTAACGAATCGGATACGAATACAAATAATATACAGACTTATGATATTATTAATCAAATAATATACAAAATCAATAATATACAAAATAATTACATGCAAGATTAGAACCAAAAACATAAGATCATCACCAAATAAAATTCCACACCCATGTTTTTCAAGTGTATGCTGTGAATTACACAGATTCTAAGTACATAATTCAAATAAAGATAATTAAGCTGCATATTGGTGCAATCGGATCGGATACAGATCATATATTGTCTTTACTATATCTGTACCCGCACCCAACCTTCAAATACGGATTCAACTACAGATATCTACAGATAATCCGCATCTGATTGCACCGTACCAATGATACTATAAATTTCTGCTATACTTTTCCACCGGCTATTATTCAGTACTTACTACTTCTTTACTTTCTTTTTGGATTAAATTATAAATTACCAAAAACTTATTCTTAAATTCGTAGCTATGCATACTTTAATGAATGTGAGATTGAATAGGTGACCTCCTGCAACCCAATTTCTTTAGGGCATTACGCATTTGTATACTCCGGAAGCATATAAAACTCGAGCAGAAGGATTGATGCCTGTTTATGGATGTAAGATGGTGATTATTATGAACGTAACAATGTTATTTCTATCATTCTTGCAACTTCTCTCAACAACTCTCTGTAAGCAGAAGAGTGATTGTCATTAGATTTGGGATTTTAAGGGCGATTTTGCAGTCGACTAATGTTAATAACTTATAATTTGATACTTGAAGCATGTTTTATTTGGGGTTTCAAGGGGGGGTTAATGTTCTCCACTGATTTTTTTAGTGCAAGTGTCATTGTTTCACAAACATCTTGTAAGCCTCTCTCTGTGACTGCCTCCTCCGGCTGAATCCAAAGAATATGTATATTTTTTTAGATCTCTCTTTTATTTGTTCGTGCTTGCTAGATATGTAGTTATTGTCTTTCTTTTGTTTCTATTTGCCAAATTTAAACAAAGTCAGAAACTTTTCATACTGCATTTTGTTTCAAAGTAACAGTTCACTGTGATTATAGAAAACCCAAAGGAGGTATCTAACTTGAATTAGAAGGGAGAATTATATGACCAACTGTTGCCAACTGGTTATTTTCTCAAAAAGGTAACGTCCTGTGCCAATTTTAGGTTCTCAGAAGAACTTGATGCTGGTTAGTGTCGAAAAGACGAGGAGGAATCAAGACCCCGAAGGCCTTGTAAACTCTCTCAGAATCACATCACAATAAAAGATTTGCTCATATACAGAAACCTTAGTTAGAGAAGCTCTAGGTTATCGGAATCAGATTTGAATGGCACAAAATAGATGCACACAAGATTAAAATCATAAGACAAAACAATTGAAATTCTTAACCTTCATATATGCTTTTCAATTGGAATATTAGTAAGGAACATAAACATATGAAAAAAGAAGGAAAAAAACATTTTCGAATCTGGTGCTTCCTTTAAGAAGATGATAAATTGAACATGATGATACAACAACAACGTCTGAAAAGGCAATATTAGTATTTGTAGAAAAGCAGTAGCGAGATAACTCAGAAAAAAGCATCAGAAACAGCCCAATAATTTTCTTACAGGGCCAGGTGACCGCGGTGCTGGAGTCGGCTCCTCAGTTTCTGATTTTTTAGGGAAGTGCTTAAAAAATGCTTTTACTGCGCCGTTCACCCCATCTTCCGATTCCATGGCCTTGGCCAATTCCATGGCCCGTTCCTTCACCTGTAATTTTTTGGGGGAAAGAAAAAGGGAAGGAAACATTCACCTCGTTATCAGACCCTTCATATAACCCAGCATACATGACACATTTTACCTCATTAATTAGATTGAAACTAGCTAAATGCGTATCCTGAAAAGCGAAAACTCAAAAAGAAATGCTTGATGTTGAAATGGAATGCCATATCATCACAGTTTGACAGAGGTGTGTGATGACCGATTACCTTGGGATCCAACATAAAATTTATCGCATCAACTAACTTTTGCAGTGAGAACTGCTCAACAGATATAGGAGCAGGTCCTACTCCTCTGACATGGACTCGATCTCCCCAAAAAGGTTGGTCACCAAAGAAAGGTACGATTGTAGTTGGGCACTGCACAAGAAAGACCAACCACAAATCAGTGCATTGGGTTAATAGAAAATGTTCAAGAAAGATCAAGAAGGGAAATAGAAAAGTAGAGAAAAATAGAGACTGCAGCTTTAAGGCCAGCAGCTGTTGTTCCAGCACCACCATGATGTACCTGAAAAGGATAACCAGAAAATCAATGAACTTTCAGATTCTGAGAGTCTGATCTTTAACCAAATGACTACAATAGTTGGTCTTGTTCAAAAGAATTTAGCACACAAATTACAACTGAGAAACTCTGATGTCCAATTACTTTCTCAATATTAGATGTGATTTATATATTCACCATGTCAAAGATGTTGGCCATACCTTTTTTTGGACCTCTCAAATCTTTTACAACCTAATTAACATAGGATAGTGATATTTTTCCAAGTGGCATGCAGAACAGAGCTGCTTACCGTGGATAAGCTCCACGATGCAGTAGAAAATATACATGAGATGGATAATATTACTTCACGATTCAAAATAGTTGTAGTCTTTGAAAACTTTGAAGCTATGACAAGTTGGACATTTCTCCCCAACAAAAAAATGGTTAGTTGATATTTATCTCTGTCCAACATGATACACAGGTCTCTCCAAAGGAAGATAGGAAAAACAATAAGTTGGATGACACACATGTCAATTCATGATAGACACTCGCAAATTGCAACAAGTCTTCGCCTCTATTTACTTGTAGAATATGGATGAGACCTTTTTGAGAAAAAATAATATCATATTAGTTGCTTTTCAGTAGTTAACACCAATGTTGGAAAAAGCTAGCTTCATGGCAAAGCGTTGTTTATGTGCTTAGTAGAGCTTCAAATAGTGCAGAAACAATGTTGCGATCAGCTTTTTATGCTACACTTCTATGGAATGTAGAGTAGCATAACTATGCTACAGTATTTCAATTTGTTTTGCTTATTACTTGACCGAAGTGGGTCACGGGTATATACTTAAAATCATTGAACTAAAGCTTTCTTCTCTCTCAATTGATGTGAAACCTCATCTTCATGGCCAGAGATTGTGATGAGGCCTCAGCAACCAATCAATGAGTCGTAATCTTTGATGGACCTCAATTTTTTCTAGTGAGCCCTCTGACCTTGATCTATATCTGTGAGCCTCAATCTACTTGATGAAAGCCGGCCACTTTCTGAGTTCCACGAACCCTCATTCGTGACAATGAACATCAGCAAATCATCATGGGATTTTTTTTTTTTTTGTCACTTTTCTTCAGGTTATTTCTGCTAGATTGCGTTGTTGAGTTTTGCTCATGGTGGGATAATGTTAGTTTACTATATTGGTTTTTTTTATCTTTATATATCTGGCGATGATTATATAATTTATATTGCTAGTTTTATATATTAAATATATATGGTAGTTTTAGTGTTGTTTCATATATTAAAAATATATATCGTGGTGGACTTTAGATTTATTTAATATTTTTAGAATATTTTCTATTTATTAAGTCTATTTAGGATTTTTTTCTTTTAAGTGAAAAAAACATGTAGCTTTCGCTTCACGATACACTTTTCACTTCACGCTAGGTTATCATTTAGTTAACACAAAGTCCTAATCCTAAAAAGGGGTTAGCTCTTACTTTTAAGAGTTAACATAAACTCCCTAGTCTAATCAAAATCGATCGAAAAGAGGTTTTCTCCTGTGACTCATATACAAAATTTGTCCTCTTGTCTCCTCGTCTTCATCTGTGCGAGAGAGAGAGAGAGAGAGAGAGAGAGAGAGAGAGTGCCGCCGGAGCAGCAGCGTCACCACCCTCCTTTCTCCCTTCCAGCCTCCTTCACCCACCTCATCCTCCTTCCTCCTCCTCCTCCCTCTACTTTGCCGCTCGCCAGAGGAATTCGGTCGGCTTTTCACCGCCGACGCGGTATACTAGTTTATTTGCATGCACACCTAAGAAGCATGAATACGGACACGGGATACTGGTACAACATGGACATGGATGCACGACACAACAATTTTTTAAAAAGTAGAACATGGGGATGCTGTAATGTGACACTAGAATATAAAGTAAAGACGTATAAATGCTAAGCGGAAGTTCCTATATATACATGCATGCATATGTATATAGGGTAGCTCAATGTATTACACTTATATTGTGAATAGATTTAAATTCATCATAGTTTCATGCAAAACAATATTTTAACACATCTTTCCACTATGGTCTTTGATATACACATAAAGCTAAATAAATATATCAAATGTATAATGGGAAGAAAGAAGTGTAAGTAAAACACATGTCAAAGAAATTACTAGCATGCTAAACTAGAAGATTATAGCATCTAATTAACAATATTTTAGAAGTGTCCAAAGAAGCATCTGTGTCTAATGTCTAACACGGGTGTCAGAGTGTTAGACATGAAGTCTCCGTGCTACATTGACGCGCACATGTATGCACATGCGACACTCGTTCGTGCACGTGATATATAGAAAACAGAAGGCAAGGGAAAAAAAATCAAATTGTCTTTTGCAATAATCTGCAAAAGTAAAAATAAACAGAGCATATGAAAACCATTCTAATTTACGGCGGGGCTTCAGTGTTGAATTTGAAACTAACTATATCCTGAAATCATGCTAGCTTGAAGTGGCGGTTGTGTTGGGTTGCCTAAAAATAACCACCAAACACTAATAACAGTTCACTATATGGGCCGCTACACCTGCCCCAAGGCAACAACTCCCCCCCTCTAGATTCACTATTTTTTTAATAATAATAATAATAATAAGGTACTGTTGATTTGATCCGGGGTTTTTTAAAATTGGAAGTTTTGGCTGAACAAAAAAATAGGGAAGAATAGATTTTTCCTTTTCAGGTCAATTTCAGCCGAAACAAACTTAAAAGGGACAATAGGGATTTGACTCTAGCTGGAATTTAAGGTGTTTGTCGATATATTGCGAAAAGCGTGGTATAATTAATGAACATAGCATAACGTCAAGCATAAAAGTCCTGCAAAAGAGAGAGATAAAAGACAAGGAAAACTAAAACAAGATGTTAAAAGAAAGTAATAATAAAACTCCAATCGTTAAGGAAATACCACCATCTATCAAGTGAACACTAATGCTTCTTCAAAGACATTACTAAGAAGATAACAAATGCCGACAGCTGAAAATCATACTTAACAGCGTATCTATTCTGGTTGATGTTTCTCCCAGAGAAGATTAATATAACTCTGAAACATGGACAGATACAAAGTGCAATTAAGGAGTCAAGAATATACTCATATGAGGGAGAGATTGCTGACATATAGATAATATCACAAGCGCATATTGAAGATCACAATCAAATATAGTTAACTAATATACACGAAGTAGTGTACCTTTCTTTCCAAATTGTTGTGGGCAATGGACTGAAAGTAAACAGGAAGGAGGATTATAGAGTAGTGTTGGCTTATATATCTCAAATATAAAATCCATGAGAGAGAGAGAGAGAGAGAGAGAGAGAGAGAGAGAGAGAGCGAGAGAGAGAGAGAGCTATGAGAAACTAATGCCTCGTTTGGTAACTTTATCCTGTTGTTGTTTCAAAAATGACATTGTGGCGATCTAAATAACAGTTTCCGATCACAATGCAGAGGAATCAGCTTTCAGTGGAAGCCACATTAAACTATAAAAAGATGCCTAACATCTTTCTTTAATGGCTGACACATTCTCTAGGACCCCAGCTAGCCCTTTGTTATTTTATTAGTCTCTCTTTCAAAATTTACATGACAGTTAAAGCTAACATTCAATTATATTATTATTTTGTTTGAAGAAAAGAATAATTTGAACACTTAGTTTCAGCCATGGCGTAAATTTGTAAGATATTTATTATCTCGAAGAAGACATTGACAACCTAATAACTTCAGTAGTGATTAGCTTGCGTTTCGACAAGAGACCTTGCGGTGGCAAGTGAGACATTGTTCAAAGTCTCGGTCTCGGCCGTCGACTCGGCCGACACCGAGACGGATCGGTCTCGGCGACTTGGATTGGACTCGGACGATACACACAAACGCTACATAGAACGCTAAAAAAATTATGAAAAAATCATGACAAATCGTAAAAAAAAAAAATGTAGACATTAAAATTCATGAATCACATATTCAAAACATAAAGTGAAAACATAAATACAAGCGTCGTCGGTAAAAAATATCAAAATACATGCATAATATAGTAAATTGCACAAAACAATTCATAAGTACCTGCTAATATAGTCATTTTCACATTGAATTATGAGGAGGCACAAAATCATCATTATCATCCTCCCCGTGATAAGTATAGAAACCAGGTATATAGTTTCATAAGAATAATATGTTTGTGAGTGAGATCCTGTAGGCTGAGATGATTGGTCAGAGGATCCAGAATCAGAGTAATATGGCAGTAGGGGTTGTGCAATATCAACTCCATGGTGATAATATCAGTGCTGCTAATAGAATATCACCAGTGCCAGAATAATCAATGCTAGAATGTAGGCCAAATATCAACCCTAACCTCTGTTAATGGCCTTCAAGACTATGATGACCATGTGAGTAGTTATCATGTCCACTAAAATAATCGCTAGAACTGAAATCAACCAACCGATCCAAATGCCTACACTGTTGCGAAATCCCCACTCGGGCTCCATGATCTGTATCTTGTGTGGCATAATATTTTGAATCCTATGTCATAACACCACCTCGTTGGCTTTCACCAACACCATGAGTTCCTTCATCATTACCGCCATCACCTCTATAACCGTCGTCATCATCTTCACCGCCATCACCATCATCGTCACCGCCATCACCACCGTCGTCGTCACCGCCATCATCGTCGTCGTCGTTATCACCGCTCTTACCGCCACTTTCGTCACTACGACAAATACCTTCATCCAACCAACTTAAGTCATCTGGTGGTAACATCGGTGGTTCTCCTTCCCGAATTCACTCATCCAAAATATCATTGAAAATATTGTTCAAATCAATTGGGTTGTAACAATCATTAGTGTCACTTTTGCATGTCAAGTTTCTTACTCATAACCGCATATTATAATGCACAAATACTAGTTTATGCAATTTTTTCATTGCCAATCGATTGCGCAATTTTGTATGAATCAACGACCACGTGCTCCAATTTCTTTCACAACCCGATGAAGAACATGTTTAGCTTAAAATTTTGATGGCAATTTTCTGTAGATTGGGAGCTTCTTCGTCATAATTAATCCACCAATCAGCTGGAAGAGATTGTTGCATTGCTTTTCTACTCATTGAGCTTCCAAATTCTCCAACTCAATCAACAAATAATTTTATTTGTGAGAATACACATTATAAATGTTAATATTTGCATAACATTATATCAATGAAATAAATAAATTATTATTACCTCATTAATAACTCTTGCTTGTTTATTCAAATCTGGCCCCAATCTTTTAATGACCTCCTTTAATCCATTTCTCACTTCTGGATGTGTAGAAATTTTTTTTTGAATATTGGAGTGTTAGATTTAAAAAATATGCTGCAATAATGTAAGCACATGATTGTTATGATATGACAGTTGCAATTTCTAGTCAACAAATATGATTACTAGACAAATGAATTACCAGCAGCGTGCAAGTGTCTATGCAATTATCCCTCTCATCTTCTATTAATGATATCCCAGTACTTCTTCTAGTTCTTATTTGATGCCTTAATAGCCAATTTTTACTCTATCCATAGCTTCATATATAATAGATAATATAGGTTTCTTGTCCTGGTTCACTATCTTCAAGACTCTAACAAGAGGATGCATAATGTTTTAGACCTCTTGCCTTCTTCAAAAACCGATCAGTCAGAATGAGATTAAAAATCTTATCTCTCACACTTTTACTTTTTTCCTTATTGAATTCACGCCATTCGGTAGTTATACATATTCTTTTCAAATCTTGTTCATAGCGAATAAGGTTTTCAATAGAAATAAACTCGGTGGTAAACCATGTTATACCTGATCTCAACAAATCTCTATCTCTGGTAAATAGCTTCATTAATTCACCACTTTGAGACTATCGTAAATGAATGATGTGATCATCTTAGCATCATCTAATGTCTCCTTGACTGATTTCACATAGCCAATATCTTCAAGCATTAAATCAATGTAATGTGCTGCACAGGGAGACCAAAATAAATATTCTCTTCTCTATCAACAAGTGACCAGCTGCTTTAAAGCATGTCTCATTATCTGTAACAACCTGCACGATATTTTCTTCACCAATTTCATCAACTTTATCTATTAGCGAGAATATATAATCAGCACTCTTTGAGATATTAGTAATATCAACAGAAGCATGGTAGATCATGCTTCTATCACAAGAAATCATGAAATTAACAATAGGCTTTATATTCTGAAAACTCCAGCCATCATACATGATCGTGCAACCATACTGCGGCCATTTTGATTTTATTGAAGTAATATATACTTCAATTTCTTTCATTTCCATTTCTAAATAAAGATTGCCAATCTGGTACCCTGTAGGGCCTTTACACCTGGGCCTGCCTCCGCAATAGTATTAATCATGGCTTGATAGTAAGGACCACTATCCGCTGCATTGAATTGTATTGCATTATAGTGGAAGAATTTTGCCATGGATTTTTTAACCTTTTTAATATTTTCAGTTGAGAACATGCTTTTGATTAATTTCTGTTTTGTTGGGAACATGTAAGGATCAATACCACGAGCTGAAATTTCAGCTTCTCTCGTAATAATACTCCGACGCAATCCACGATTAATCCCTGATCCTGAGGCTGCAAACTACTGCCATCAATATCTCTTGTATGACCTTCTGCCGATCTCCAAGCCATTTCACGACTTTCTTTCATAGCTTGTTTTAGTTGTCTTCTTTTAACTCCTTCGAACCACCAACTTCTTCAATTTCATTATCAGAATCTTCATCGGTTACACCATAAAAAATCTTCATTACTTGAAGATTTCATAAGTCGTTCTTTCTTGAATTTTATACCCGCTCTTTCTTTGCTACCTTTAGAAAGATATTGTCTCATTATTTGAGATACTTCTTTTGGTACTCGCAAGCATCCTTCCACCTGACTGGGTACATGTGCTATATGTTGCTTCAATCTAGTGATACCACCATGAACTTGTTTCCCACAATAATTACACTTCACAAGGGGTACCATATTCTCATCCAATATCGCGTTGCTTTGGAGCCATACTGAAATTTAAAAAATTATCTGTTAAATTAAATTAAAACTAAAATTAACTAAATTAAAACTAAATTAAATTAAACTAGTTTATACTAGACTAAGATAAACTAACTTAATTACCTAATTTCAATAAAATTATTAAATTACCTAACTTAATTAAAATTACAAAATTATATTAAATTAAATTAACCTAATTTAAGTTTAACTAAACTAAACTAATTTAAATTAAATTAAACTCAAATAATTGACAACAGAGAGACTGAGAAGAGGGGGAGAGAGGAACAAATGAGAGAGAAACAGAGAGATAGGGACTAAGGGGGAAGAGAGACTGAAGGAGAGAACAAATGGAGAGAAGAGAGACACAAAGGGAGAGAGAGGAACATATGGTAGAGAGAGGAACTGAGGTGAGAGGAACTGAGGGAGAGAGAACAGAAGGAGAGAGGAATAGAGGAGAGACATAGAAGAGAGAGAGACAGAGATCGACGGAGAGAAACGGAGAGAAGGAGAAAGAGGGACGGAGGCAGAGACAGAGAGGGAGAGAGAGGGACAGAGAGAGATGCAGAGAGAAAAAGAGGGAAAGAGATCAACAGAGAGAGAGAGTAGGAGAGAGACAAAGACGGGGACAGAGAGATCGACGGAGAGAGGGAGAGAGGGAGAGATCGACGGAGAGAGAAAGGGAGAGAGATCGACGGAGAGAGAGACACAGAGGGAGAGAGAGGGAGAGATCGACGGAGAGAGAGAGAGACGTAGAGGGAGAGAGATTGACGGAGAGAAAGACAAAAGGAGAGACAGAGATCGACGGGGTACCTTTGAGGGCACGACGGAGCGACGACGACGGCGGAGCGAGAGCGAACGACGAAATTTTTTCTTCCTCGCTCGAGCTCCTCTCTCTCCTTTATATTCGATCACGGGCGTCCGAGTCGAAGCTCCGAGTCAAAACCGATTCGGGGTCGACTCGGACCCGCCTTTCGACTCGAACCCCCCGAGTCGGCTCGGAACTGGCTGAGTCGGATCTGACTTGGTCGAGTCTTCATTCCCTGAAGTGAGAAGGTGTACATATGTTTACCTTCACCTATTTAACCTAACTTTTATAGTTCAGATTTTTTTCTCCCTAATAAAAAGAAGAAACTTATATGGTAAGGATAAGAAATTTGTTAGGGCAAGGGTTAGGATCGCATGCAGTAGGCAAGGATAAAGGGTTTCTACCTACTTAGCTAAAAAAATTGCTATACACATAATGTACCTATATATACATATCCTAGTCTATCTCATATATATATATATATATATATATATATATATATATATATATATATATAGATAGAGAGAGAGAGAGAGAGAGATAGACTTATGTCCTTCCAAAAGGATTTGAGTCCGAATCCTTCCAACCCAAATTCAACCCTCTGACATTCGAATACAAGATCCACTCCGTTGAAGTTGATCTATATTATTTCAAGTATTTATAAACCAAAAATCAAGTGTTTTGAATACTTTTTGCCCATCCATCAAGCGGCGCAAAATGGACGGCCGAAAGTAGTGAGTTGGTTAGATCTGTCTTTAAACATACAAATTCTCGATCCGACCATTCATTATGATCTAAACATTTAAAAACCCCTATGAACCAATTTTTGTTAGGTTTCAAATGTTTTATACTGTTAAACTAACCAACACTATTTAGGCCGTCCGTTTTTTTCTTACTTGATGCATGAGCAAAAAGCATGCAAAACACTTGATTTTTGGTTTATAAATACTTGAAATAATATAGATCAACTTCAACGAGTGGATCTTGTATTCGAATGTCAGAAGGTTGAATTTGATTGGGAAGGATTTCGACACAAATCCTTTTGGAAGGACACAAGTCTCTCTATATATATATATATATATATATATATATATATATATATATATATATATAGACTTGTGTCCTTCCAAAAGGATTTGAGCCCGAATCTTTCCCACTCAAATCCCAACGCGGCGCAAAATGAACAAGCAAAAGTAGTGAGTTGGTTAGATCTATATCTTTAGACATACAAATTCTCGATCCGACCATTTGATCATGATCTAAATATTTAAAAACACCTACAAACCATTTTTTGTTAGGCTTCAAATGTTCGACGCCGTTAAACTAACCAACTCACTATTTAGGCAGTCCGTTTTCCCTCTACTTGATGCATGGGCAAAACGTATTCAAAACACTTGATTTTTGGTTTGTAAATACTTGAAATAATATAGATCAACTTTAACAGAATGAATCTTGTATTCGAATGTCGGATGTTGGTATTTGAGTGGGAAGGATTCGGTGTCGAATCCTTCCGGAATGACACAAGTCTCTCTCTCTCTCTCTCTATATATATATATATATATATATGAGATAGACTAGGATCATTCGGGAAGGATTTGGACTCGAATCTTTCCCACTGAAATACATACCTACGACATCTAAAAATAAGATCCACTCCGTTGAAGATGATCTACATTATTTGAAGTGTCTATAAATAAAAAATCATGTATTTTTAATACTTTTTACAAATCCATCAAGTAGCACATAATGGACCGCAAAAAATAGTCTATTGCCTAGATCTACATCTTTAAACATACAAATTCTCGATCCGACCATTTCATCATGATCTAAAAACTTAAAAACCCTCACAACCAATCTGTTAGATTTCAAATATTCTACATCGTTAAGCTAACCAACTCACTATTTAGGCCATCCGTTTTCTCCCGTTTTCTCCTACTTGATGCATGGGCAAAAAGTATTTAAAATACTGGATTTTTGGTTTATAGCTACTTCAAATAATGTAGCTCAACTTCAACATAGTAAATCTTGTATAAGAATGTCGTAGGGTTGAATTTGAGTGGGAAGGATCCGGACTCGAATCCTTTTGGAATCACACAAGCCTATATATATATATATATATATATATATATATATATATATATATATATATATATATATAGAGAGAGAGAGAGAGAGAGAGAGAGACTTTGTATCCTTTCAAAAGGATTTGATCCCGGATCCTTCCTACTCAAATTCAACCCCCCAACATTCGAATACAAGATCCACTCCGTTGAAGTTGATCTATACTATTTCAAGTATCTATAAACCAAAAATCAAGTGTTTTGAATACTTTTTGCCCATCTATCAAGTAGGGGAAAAACGAACGGCCTAAATAGTGAGTTGGTTAGTTTAACGGTGTAGAACATTTGAAATCTAACAAAAATTAGTTTATAGGGGTTTTTAAATGTTTAGATCATAATGAAATGTCCGGATCGAGAATTTGTATGTCAAAAGACATAGATCTAACCAACTCACTACTTTCGGCCGTCCATTTTGCGTCGCTTGATGGATGGGCAAAAAGTATTCAAAACACTTGATTTTTGGTTTATAGATACTTGAAATAGTATAGATCAACTTCAACGGAGCGGATCTTGTATTCGATATGTATATATATATATATATATATATATATATATATATATAAGGATATATATATATATAATATATAGGCTTGGTCCTTCCAAAAGGATTCGAGCCCGGATCCTTCCCACTCAAATTCAACCCTCCGACATTCGAATACAAGATCCGCTCCGTTGAAGTTGATCTATACTATTTCAAGTATCTATAAACCAAAAATCAAGTGTTTTGAATACTTTTTGTCTATCCATCGGGTAGGAAAAAGATGAACGGCCTAAATAGTGAGTTGATTAGTTTAACGGTGTAGAATATTTGAAATCTAACCAAAATTGGTTTGTATTGGTTTTTAAGTGTTTAGATCATAATCAAATTGCCGGATCGAGAAATTGTATGTCTAAAGACAGATCTAACCAACTCACTACTTTCGGCCGTCCATTTTACGTTGCTTGATGAATGGGTAAAAAGTATTAAAAACACTGGATTTTTAGTTTATAGATACTTGAAATAATATAGATCTTCAAATGAGTGGGTCTTGTATTCGAATGTCAGAGGGTTTAATTTGAGTGGGAAGGATTTGGGCTCAAATCCTTTTAGAAACACAAGTCTATCTCTCTCTCCCCCCTATATATATATATATATATATATATATATATATATATATATATATATATATATATATGAGATAGACTTGTGTAATTCCGGAAGGATTCGAGCTCGAATCCTTCCCACTCAAAGACCAACATCCGACATTCAAATAAAAGATCCACCTCATTGAAATTGATCTATATTATTTCAAGTATCTATAAACCAAAAATCAAGTATTTTAAATACTTTTTGTCTGTCCATCAAGCGGCGTAAAATAGACGGCCGAAAGTAGTGAGTTGGTCAGACATATGTTTTTAAATATAGAAATTCTCGATCCGGTCTTTTGATTATGATCTAAACATTTAAAAAATCCTACAAACCAATTTTTGTTAGGTTTCAAATATTTTACACCGTTAAACTAACCAACATACTATTTAGGCTGTTTGTTTTTCCTCTACTTGATGCATGGGCAAAAAATATTTAAAATACTTATTTTGATTTAGGGCAAATTTTCAAAATAACCCATTATTTAAAAATAATTTCAAAAGACCCCCCCAAAAATATTTCCAAGAATATATATCTGACATGTCACGTTAACGCCACGTTAGCGTTGGCAGCCAGCATGGCGCTGGCATATGTCTTTTTTTTTGTTCGACCGGGGTTGGCAACCCCGTTCAAAAGTTATATATATTTTTATTTTTATGATTAGCCGGGGTTACCAACCTCGGCCGAACTTGCCTTCAATTGTGAAGTGAAACTGCAAGTCTTGGCCGGGGTTGGCAACCCCGACCAAACAAATTTTTTTGTTGCATGTTAAGTTCATGCATGCGTGCGTGCGTGCAGTTCGTGAGTGTCACGCATGCGCACACATGACATTCATGCATGCATGCATGAACATCATGCTCATCTTGACATGAAAAAAATTATTTGTTGGAGATAAGTTCGGCCAGGGTTGGCAACCCCGGCCGAGCCGAAGAAAATCAAAAAAAAATATACAACTTTCGACCGGGGTTCCCGATCGAACCAGGAAACGAACTCCGCCAGCGCGAGCGCCACGCTGGCGGTCAACGCTGACGTGGCGTGTCGAGGCCTATTCTTTGAAATATTTTTGGGAGAGGTCTATTTTTAAAATTATCTTTAAAAAAGGTTTTTTTTTGAAAAATTGCCCTTTAGTTTATAGATACTTAAAATAATATAGATCAACTTTAACAGAATGGATCTTGTATTCGGATGATATATGGTTGTATTTGAGTGGGAAGGATTCTGGCTCAAATCCTTTCAGAACTACACAAGTCTATCACTCTCTCTATATACATACACACATACACCATGCTAAAAAGGAAAAGAAAAATGTGTAGACTGTTGCATGTGGTTATGACTATTAGTTTTGGTTATGCGTTAATATCCTTTCATTGCTTTTTTCTATCATACAGAT
Organism: Agave tequilana; assembly: GCA_038442645.1. NCBI lineage: Eukaryota > Viridiplantae > Streptophyta > Magnoliopsida > Asparagales > Asparagaceae > Agave > Agave tequilana. Next base: position 134,661 of record JAVJIF010009388.1, read on the forward strand.
TGTTCATATTTGGTTTTTTTTTTCTTTTCAAAGTTAAGCATTTATTAAAGGACATTAAGGTATGGCCTAGCGGTAAAGCGGGGTGATTTGGGTTACAAGAAGGTCCCATCTTCAAGACTGGGCTACTATCTTTGTTCAAAACAAAAGGGGAAATTGTCTTTAACCCCCTGGGAATCTTTTCCCCTTTTCCTCTTTCCAGAACCCCACTAATACATGTATTTTATATGTCCCACCCATTGCTCATGTATTTGAATGAGCTGGTGTATTTGGGTGGGGCAAATTTCTCAGTGTGTCCTCCCACTCTCATCCTCTTCTCCTATCTTCTCCTTCAGCCCTAAAATAGAAAAACCAAATTTCCCTCTCGTTCATCTCTCTAGTAAAAAATCCAAAGAACCCATCCTTCTTCATACTTCTTCTACATATATCCTCCTTCACTCTTCTCTATGTATCTAAGATCTAAAAAAGCTCATGTTCTCCTAAACCCCAAGAAGTAAAAAACATCCCTCTTCTAAAATGGATCATCTCTGAGAAGCTAGATCCAAAAAAACTCATGTTCTCTCTTTTTTCCTCCATCTTTCCTTGAAAAAACCAAAAGATCTAAAAAGAAACTCAGCTTTATTCTTCTAAAATTTTCTCTTCTTAGATCTGAGAAGCTAAATCCAAAAGAACTCTCTTTTTTCTCCATCTCTCAACTCAAAAAAAAATCACAAAGATTTCATAAAAGAAATCATCTTTTTCTTTCCTTTCTTCTCTCTATCTTCTCCTGCTCCCTTCCCTTTGTTTCATTACGGATCATATCAAACAACCATGGGTCTTGGTTGTTGAATCACAATTTCTCCATTAAGCTTATTGAAGGTGTCGTTTTTTGAAGAAAATCTCAATTCCTTTGTTGAAAATTGATTTCATGAAAGATTGAAGTTTTCTTTATGAAAAAAGCCACCTTTTTTAATATTTGAAGTGTTGACAGTTTCCAAAAAATGAGCTCTCTTTAAAAAACGAGAGAAAGACGAAGAGTCTCGCTTCTGTGCAAACTGTTTGTTTTCTTGTACAAATTGTCAATTTTTTATGTAAAATATCTACATTTCATTGTAAATTATCGACCTTTACCTTTAACTATTTTTTCATCTTAATTCTACGTCATTCAATTTTATATTTAAATGTGTTTATATGTAAACTATCTACCTTTATTTTAAATAGTACAAGCTTATTTTAAAAATATCTACATTTAAAATGTCTACTTACATATAAAATATCTATCTTTAATTTAAATTATCTATATTTATTTTTAAAATAACTATATTTATATGTAAAATATATGTATTTATTATAAATTGTCTACCTTTTAGTTTAGTATATATAACTTTAAAATTAGTCCACCTACCTTTTTCTCAAAGTGACCACTTTTTAGTTCAATATATCTACTTTTCATATGAAGTTGTCTACCTTTTACTTCAATCTATCTTTTGAGATTAATATCCACCTTTCTTTTGAAAATTGTCTACTTTTCAGTTCAATATATTTATTTTTATTTCAATATATCTAACTTTGATGTAGGTGTCTACTTTTTAGTTCAGTATGTTTACATTTCATATAAAATTTTTACCTTTTATTCGATATATCTTTGAAATAAAATTGTCTACCTATTTAGTTCAATATGTTTACTTTCTTATAAAAATGACCACTTTGAAGTCTAATATGTCTACCTTTTTTTATAACACTGTCCACCTTTTTAGTCAAATATGTCTACCTTTTGTATAAAACTATTCAACATTTTAGTCAAATAACTCTATTTTCATATAAACCTATTTAGTTTTTAGTTCAATGTGTCCACCTTTCACCTTTAAAGTGTCTACCTTTACCTTTTACATGAGTCTACCATTTAGCTCCATATATTTACTTCTTATAATAGATTTTCTACCTTGTAAATCAGTATATATGTCTTCCTTGTAAAAATTGTCTATTATTTAGTTCAATATTATTAGCCTAATGGCCCATCACTCTACTTTTGATGATGGTTAAGTCATGTAGTTATAGTTCGTAATGATGTTACATGTTTAAGTTTCAGATTTTAATCAAGATCTTAGTTCTTGTATTTAGCTTCAACAAAAGACTCATAGTCAAGTTTTGAAGCTAATTTTTAAAGCTAATAAGTGTTGATTCAAGAGTTTAGGCACAAAGATTATATCAAGCACTCAAAGAGTCAAGCTCAAAGGAATCAAGTATTTGAATCAAGTCAAGAAGATCAAGATCAGGAAGTAGACTTGAATTTTATAAAAGAGTTTGCACGTGTTTAGAAGTTTTATAAAGTTTAGATTAGATTTGATTGCTCAAGCTTACACACACATACAAAGATTTTTCAAAACAATTTTATGATTTTTAGCTTATGATTTATGTTTTGAAAAATTAAGTTTAAACATATACACAATTTTTTTTATGTATTTTCAAATGTTTAAAAACTATTTTGATCAGATACATTTGTACTAAAAAATGTTCAAAATAATATATTTTAATATATGACAAAATAATTTTAAAAACAAATTTATAACTGTCTAGTGTACTAGGACAGTCGATAATTATGCACTGTTGTCGACCGCTGATACTGGAACGCACAAGGTTGAGCGCAACTCAGCTGTCGATAGCCTCCCATAGCTGTCGAAAGGGAGTTCAACAGAACTGAGCCTGAGCTTAGTCTGTCGACAGCCAAGGATAGCTGTCGACAACTCAGTCTATCGACATCAACACTTGGCTATCGACAGGTATTATGTAGCTTTTAAAAGGTATTATGTAGTTTTTGAAAAATGTGACTTTTACAGCCATGCCTGTCGACATGCATATATAGCTGTCGACTTGCTTGTTTTGTCTCCCAACAGCTATTTTCTTGTGTAAACTTGTTTAGATTCATTTCTAATGTTATTCCATGTTTTTAACACGTTTTTCATTACTGGATTTACTGAGTTTTGGTCTCTATCCTTCTCCCATATATAGGAGTGATTAGAGAGTGGTTATTAATAAGTTTTGTCTAAGTATTTCAAGAGCAATTTATTTCACATCATTGTGTTTCAATTTACAAAAGTTTATTTAGTTTTTAACTTCTAATCTTCTCCGTTTTCTATCACCTCAACTTGAGTTTTCAACTCTTATCTATTCTACAAACATCTATAGGTTGGGTACTGTGAGAAAGTTTTGTTTGTGGTCAGGAGTTGATCACAAGTTTTAAATCATTGTATTGTGTGTTGGAGGTTGTGGCTTCGATCTAGCTTGCAAGCTCGTGTGTTGAAGTTCTTGCGGGAACGAATAAGAGACTTGCGGGTCCGAAAGTTCTTGAGGGAACTTGTAGGTGTTGCGACACCAAGTGATCTTGCGGGATCGGAATATAATGAAAATTCTTCATTGCGGTGAAGGCGAGAAGTAGAGCAAGCTGCTCGAACCTCGAAACAAATCTCCCGTGCTTGCGATTGCTATTCTCTCTCACATGCGCTTGTTTATATATCTTGCATGCACTTACTTGCTTATCATTATGTGCTTAATATTATTTTATATGCTTGCATTCGTTTAAACCAAGAAAGCAATTAAGCATCTCAACTCTTATTTAAGAGAAATCACGAGAAGTTCAGATCCCTTCACCGGGTATACGACTTCATTTCTTGGTTGTATTGTTAATTAAGTTTTAATTTTCGTATTTGATTAGCACATCATCTATTCACTCCCTCTAGGTGATTTCAATTGGTATAGAGCTAGTGCTCTAGATTATCGGTTTAACCACCGTAGATTGATCCTTATTTTATTAATCACATTTTTGTTTATACACACATGAATTTTTTTTGCACCACCTATGTTTGATATTCTTAACCTCCCAACTTGAAAGATTAAGATGAATTTGTATCTTCAATCCCTCGAAAGTGATGTTTATCTTGCCACTACTAAAAAATTAAATCAATCGAATGACAAATCTCTTGAGGCTAATGCAAAAGCTACTAATGCTTTAAAGCTAGCACTAAATGATGATTCTCTCTAGGGTTACTAATTTTGATTCAACTTTTGTAGTTTGAAATACATTAATCTCTCTTGGCGAATAAACTTCATATTACAAGGAAATTAACACGGAAGAAGATAGTAATATTTCCAACATGTGCTTCATGGTCCAAGGAGATGACCCCCTTAGGTAAACTCAGAATCTGATTTTGATGAAATTAAAATATATCATATGATGATCTTGCCATGTTTTGTCAAGAACTACTCGAAAATATGATCAATTGCAAATGAAAAATAAGAGATTGAAGAAAAAGAATAATTCCATGTCTTCAAAATTAAATGCTATTCTTAAAGGAAATGAATATTTGAAAAACCAAGTTGATTCGATTTCAGAAGAACAAGATTCTTTGAAAATTCAACTTGATCTTGTTTCAAAAGAAAAAGAGATCTCTTTGAAAAATCAAATTGTTTTTATTGAAAAAGAAAAAACTGCTTTGAAAGAAAAAGAAAAGATTTTAATTTCTTTTAACAAAATAAAAAAGAATTTTGATTAACATACTTCTCATGCTAATATTGCTTCTTTTTCTTTCGATGAGAATGAGATTTATGTTTTGAAAAATAGTATTGATGTTTTGGGCTCAACCTTGAGCCAATGTGTTTTTGATCTAATAGATTAGAATCTATATTTCGCAAGAAACAAGTTTCACACACTTCACATGCACCTCATGCTAGAGTGTACACTTGCACACATTGCGACGGTAAAGGCCATTTAGTTAATTTTTGCTATAATAAATTATATGTGATTAAGAATAATTTTGAGTTCGAAATGCTAACATTCAAGGACCCAAGAAATTATGAGTTACAAAAGGCACACCGATTTTATTTGATGTAGGTGTCTCTCAAGACGTGAAAGTTGGTGTCTTGATGGTGAATGCAATTGGAGCTTGATGAATTAATCAATAGATGCATCACTATAAAGGAGTTGGCGTGAGAAAATCACCTTTGATTTTGAGAAATGAAGTTAATTTTATCAGTATCGGTAACTATCTCTATCATCCACTTTAAGTTTAATATGCTTTGATTGATTAACTATAAGCTTATCATGTTCGTATAAGATGTTAGAATAGTTATTGGGCTATTGGTTATTGAGCTATTGGGCTTCTACCCAATAAACCCATACCCATCACTTTATTATATATATGTATTGTCTCTCCTTTATTATCAATCAATTCCTCTTTAGAATTTTCTACTTCTCTATATGGTATCAGAGTAAAGTAAACCCTAACCCGAAAATTCATCATCTTTTTCTCCTTCCACATCTTTCAAGCATTGCCGCCACCACCTCCACACTCTCTAAACAGCCCCGCCACTTCTAAAGCAGACTCATCACCTCTAAAACAGCCCTGCCACCATCTCCACATCCTCCAACAGCCCTGCCGCCTCCAAAACAGCCCTGCCACCGCCTCTTTTTGCTCCAACAGGTGCCACAACCCTTCAAAAATCAGATTTTTAAATTTGATAGGGATTCCTTGATGGTCTATGAGACTCCCGTGGTGAGATTTGATCTGTCTACTGCTTAAAAATCAAATTTTTACTTCCGATCTCGTCTTCTTGATGATCTACAAGGCTTCTTTGGTGAGATCTGCCCTGTCTACTGCTTAAAAATCAGATTTTTACATCTGATTTGGCTATTTTGATGCTCTACAAGCCCTGTCTAGTTTATGCATCAACCAGAGAGAGGTTCTGAGAATTCTTGCCAATATCAAAAGCTCTCCTGGAACAGTTTTGTTGTACAAGAAACATGGACATGTTCGTATTTTTGACTATTCTGACTCAGGATATGTTGGTGATAAAGGAGATAGGAAGTCCACCACTGGCTATTGCACATTCGTTGGAGGAAATCTAGTGACATAAAAGAGCAAGAAACAAAATGTTGTTTCTAAATCCAGTGCAGCGGCTGAGTATAAAGCCATGCAAATACTACTTGTGAAATGATGTGGCTGAAAAATCTGTTATTGGAATTTGGTTTTAGTCATCTTGGACCTATGCCTATGTTTTGTGATAATCAATCTGCTATCTATATCGTACAAAATCAAGAGTTCCATGAGAGGACAAAACATATAGGGGTTGATTGTCATCTGGTCAGAGATGCATGGAACAAAAAGGCGATTTCCCTCCCGTTTACTCCATCTTCAAAGCAGTTGGCAGATCTACTTACTAAAACAGCTTCTCCAAAGGTATTTCTGTCTTATGTAGCAAGCTGCGTATGGTTGACATTTATGCTCCAGCTTGAGGGGGAGTGTTAGAATACTTATTCGGCTATTGGTTATTGAGCTATTGGGCTTCTACCCATACCCATCACTTTTATTATATATATGTATTGTCTCTCCTTTATTATCAATTAATTTCTCTTTAAGGTTTTCTATTTCTCTACATAAGAATTATAGGTTTTTCATTAAATATTTAAATGCAAATTTCTGTGAGAACTTGTGATATATTTGTATAATTTTTAAGGTACACTTTTTATTTTGCGCCAAACTTGATTCATATCTTTTGGGTACCCAATTATAGTTTAGTTATATATGTATATCTTACTTTTGATCATTCTTGCATTTATACATATATTCATTTGTTTTTATTTGATATAGTTTTGAATTCAATTCAAACTACTTTAAATTAGACTATTCATTTTTTCACATGGTAATATTTTTCAAAACTATTTAAAACTATTTTCAAATAGTCATTTTTGTAAATACTTACCCTTTATGGGCGGTTGGTTGAGTGATCATGCATATATAATTTAATTGATTATTCTTTATACATGTGCATGTTAGGTTGGTGATAACAATAAGATACACACAACTCTTTTATATATATGATTCTTGTGTACTCATTCATATTTTATCTATATGTATATACTCTAAAATTACAATTGATTTCATACACATATATGGCTGATTGATTGTGCTTGATTTAAAATTATTCATACATGTTTTTGTACATGTTCTTTAGTACAAATTAATCTCTTACTAAGCTTAATTTCATTTTATTTGGTATCATTATTGTTTTAAGCTTATGCACTAGTCATGTTTGTATTTCAAAAGAGGGAGAAAATACTTTAATTATTTAATTCTTTTTTTGAAAAAATATTTTTCTTTTAGTAAAAGTATTCAAACTTTCAATTGGTCCAATTATTGCAATTGATATCTATCTTGTTTTGATAAATTAGTATCTTTGTTTAAATTTATTTCTTGATTAAATTAAGTTACACTTGGTATTAATTACTTCAATTCACATCTATTTTTCGACTTGCTTTAATTTCTATTATTATATAGATTTGTTTTTCAAAATTAGTATTAAATGGACAAACTTTTCTTTCAAATGATTTTCAAAATTTCTTTTGTTTTCTTTACCACTTTTTTGATGAAATGACAAAAAAGGGAGAGAAATTTTGGAGGTTTATATATGCATGTTTTATGTTTTTATCCATATTTATTCTTGTTTAGAGCTTTATTGAATATCTTTATATGTTTATGTACAAGTTAAGGGGGCTTTTATAGAATTTTCTCTATTACATGCATATATAACTCCATGAGTTTTGTTATCATATAAAAGGGGACATTATTGGCCTAAAAGTCCATCACTCTAGTTTTGATGATGATTAACTCATATAGTTATGGTCACTAATGATTTTACTTCAATAAAAGATTCAAAGTCAAGTTTTGAATCAAGATCTTATTCTAGTGTTTAGCTTCAATAAAAGATTCAAAGTCAAGTTTTGAAGCTAACATGTGTTGATTCAAGAGCTCAAGCACAAAAATTATATTAAGCACTTAAGAAAGAGTCAAGCTCAAAGGAATCAAGTGTTTGGATCAAGTCAAGTCAAGTCAAGAAAAAGATCAAGATTAAGTAGACTTGAAGTTTGTAAAATAATTTGTAAGTGTTTAGAAGTTTTATAAAGTTTAGATTAGATCTGATTGCTCAAGCTTACACACACATACAAAGATTTTTCAAAATAATTTTATGATTTTTAGCTTATGGTTTATGTTTTGAAAAATTAAGTTAAAACATATACAAAAATATTTTTATGTATTTTCAAATGTTTAAAACATGTTATGATCATATACAAATGTACTCAAAAATATGTTTAAATAATATATTTTAATATATTGCAAAATAATTTTAAAAACAAAATTTATAACTGTCCAGTGTACCAGGACAGTCGACAACTTTGTGCTGCTATCAACTGTTGATACTGGCACGCACAAGACTGAGTGTGACTCAGCTGTCGACAGCCTCCCATAGCTGTCAACAGGGAGTTCAACGGAGCTGTCGACAACCACACTTGACTGTCGACAGGTATTGAATAGTTTTTGAAAAATGTGACTGTTACAACCATGACTGTCGACAAGCATGTATAGCTATCAACAGCCAGGCAGTAACTTGACTGTTTTATCTTCCAACGGCTATTTTCTTGTGTAAACCTGTTCAGATTCATTTCTAATATTTATTCCATGTTTTTAACACGTTTTTCATTGTTGGAGTAAAAAAGTTCTCTATCCTTCTATATAGGAGTGATAAAAGAGTGTTTATTAATCAGTTTTGGCTAAGTATTTCTTGAGGTATTCATTTCACGTCCTTGTGTTTCACTTTACAAAAGTGTCTTTAGCTTTTAACTTCTAATCTTCTCTATTTTCTCCCACCTACATCTTAAGCTTTCAACTCTTATCTATTCTATAGGTAAGGTATTATGAGAAAGTTTTCTTTGCGGTCAAGAGTTGATCACAAGTTGTTTCAAATCATTGTATTGAGTGTTTGGAGGTAACGACCACGATCGAGCTTGCGGGCTCGTGTGTTGAAGTTCTTGCAGAAACGAGTGAGAGACTTGCGGGTCCGAGAATTCTTGAAAGAACTTGTTAAGTGTTGTGACATCAAGTGATCTTGCAGAATCGGAGTATAGCGGAAATTCTTCATTGCGGTGAAGACGGTGACATAGTAAGTTGCTCGAACCTCGAAACAAATCTCTCGTGTTTGCAGTTGTTATTCTCTCTCTCATCTCACTATTGTTTATATTTCTTGCATGCACTTGCTTATCATTATATGTTTGATATTGTTTTATATGCTTGTACTCGTTTAAACCAAGAAAGCAACTTAAGCACCTCAACTCTTATTTAAGAGGAATCACGAGGAGAAGTTCAGAATTCTTCATCGGGTACACGGCTTCATTTCTTAGTTGTGAGTTTAATTGTGTATGTGCTCATATTTGTATAGAACTGTTAATTGTTTTAATTTTCGCATTTGATTAACACATCACTATTCACTCCCTAGGTGATTTCAAATATGCCAATCTTTCATAAACTTTATCCTTATAGTTCAATATATTTATTATTTTCAAATTAGTGAGAATACTTATTAGGAACAGAGTCACAATAAAAGAATTCGGAAAATTATATTTATAAGAAAAAAAAAACAATTACCTAAGAGAAAAAAAATCAATAACCTAATATGCTGACAAGGAAAACAAAAAGCTAAATAGAAAATCTCTTTTTATTTTGCAATTAAATATTATACAAGAAAAAAGTACATACTTTCTCATAAAATAAGCATATTAAAGGTCTAAGACCAGAAATACCAGCATTAATGCTATATTGTAACCTCAAATCTTATAAAATCTCACATTATTCAAGGTTTTATTTAAAAAAAAAAATCTTACAAGATGGTGAGGATGCACAACTTTGATGCTACATGTCGGCAGTTTCCGAGCCTGCTCTTTTTTCTACACGCATGGTGCATTCTCACATGTACTCACTTGCATTAACAAGTTCTGACCCACTTTTAAGAGGCAATACAAGGATTACAAAAATCTTTTGCACTCTGCGTTGCTTTTTTGTGGGGACAAGGGCCTAATCACGTGATGAACTTGGTCAAGCAGGGTTTTGGAAAAGGGAAAAAGGCAGGGGGCGTGAAGAACGGGAAAAGATTACCTGGGGGTTAAAGACAATATTCCCCAAAAAATAAAGGCGGCCTTATGGAGACTCTTTTTTTTCCTTAAGAGTGTTGTGTGTTTCAGGTTTACCCTAAAGGGTAAAGAATACTTTTTACCTTTACTCATTAAGGTCTGGTGCCTTAAATTTCTCAACAATTGTACCCTCTGCTCATCAGGGTAGGGTGGTACATACCCCTTAGGTCAAGGGTAGAACATCAGATATTTAGGATAATAGAAGTCATCTACCCTTCATCTACCTCTAGTCACCCCTAAAGAGACCAAAGAACTATTTCTTTTTCCTCGATGAGATAGGTACAGTAGTGTAATTATTTTTCCCAAGTGACATTCAAGAACAAAGTTTAGGATGAAGCGCTAAGCTCAAAGAACACTCAAGCGTGAACCAGTTGCAACTGCAAAATTTTTTTAATTAAAGAGGCCTAGCTAGAAAGAACACAATATCATAACAATCATCTTCTTGCAAGCTCATCATTGTCATTATCTAAGCCTCCCCATTAATATGGGGTCGGTATGGAGTGAAACCCACGAAGGATTTAATAAAGCTCCATAATCGGCTACCTAAAGTAAGACTCCTTGCCCAGAAGATCATGGACAAGAGAGGGCGGGCTTGCCATAATTCTCATGGGCCAGTTGGCATCCTCTAAATCCTAAACTGATAAAAATAGTCTAGAAGGGCAGAATATAAATTTGTCTCACAAATACACAAAGCGAAGAACCAAACAGTGGACACTGTCAAATCACCTTCCCAATTTCTAAGAAGACAATTGGCATCCTCAAAATTCTTTCAAACTAGGAGAAAGGTCTACAGGAAGAGAGAATATTTATTTGCCTCAGGTTCAGTAAAGGCAAGAACCAAAGAGTGCCCATTCCCAAATCATCTTTCAAGTTCCAGTGTAGTGCATCAAGGCCCATACGCGAGGCACGAGGCAATGTGATGCGCACCATTGTGCCTCGTAGTGAAGGTGAGGCACGTAGGGAAGCGTGCACCTTGCCTATTTAGGGCCAAAACTGACCGAGCGGGTTGCAACCTGCTAAAGAAGCAGGTAAACCCACTTAAGTAAACAAAAGGAAGAAAAGAAGGAAGAAGATTTTGGTTACGAGGATGAAGTGAGTGAAGAAGAGAATGTTCAAATAGATTATGGGTCTAACGAGGAGGAGAAAGAAGCAATGTTCTAAATGTCAGATATTGGGTCAATTTCAGAGGGCAACACTAAATGCCACGTTGCAAAATCGGGGAAATTCTAAAGTAAATTTCGGTGTCAATTTCGAAGGTTATACATAACGCATATATTATGTCCTAAATGTCATAAATGTCCTAAAATATCACATATACTATATTCTAAACCTCATCATCTTACATTAAGCCTAAAAAATAATAGAACTTGCAGTCTTGCAGAACAAAAAAAAAAAAAAAGAAATTGACTAAAAAATTATTAAACTTCCAGAATTTGCCTCGGGGAAGCTCGGGGAAGATCGCAGGTGCTCGCTCGGTGAAGGTCGTTGGAGGTCGTGAAAGGTCGCTGGGTTCGTCTCTCTCACGTGGCCTCGTTGGAGGTCGTGAAAGGTTGTTGATGCTCGGGGAAGGTTGTCAGAAGTCAGGGGAGCTTCGTTGGGCCTCATCGGGGCTCGAAAGAGATTCTTGCAGTTTTGTCGGACCTTATGTGGCCTCGTCGGGGTTCGACAGGACTTCCTACAACTTCACGGGCCTCGTCGGGGCCCAACGGGGTTCTTGGGGCATCATCGAGGCTTTCTGCAGTTTTGGCGGGGATCTCGGGTAGGGGTGAGCAGAGTTCGATTATAACCGAAATAACCGACCAAAAACCGAAACCCGAACCCGAACCGAACCGTTCTAGTTCGGTTCGGTTTCGGTTTTGTGTTTCAAAAACCGAACTCACCGAACCGAACCGAATCTCTCACCCCATATATCACCCCATCCAAATTCAATTTAATGAATCATATAGTTCATAACAAAACTGGTAAAAATTTATCTCATTACTTCTAACAATACCATCTTTTTTATGTTGATATGTGAACGTTATGTTAAGTACAACATCACAATTAAGAATATATTTATATTAATATAGTTCCTTTTTTCATTCTGCCATTAAAAGTTAGTAATAATTATGTGAGTTTTGATATAAGAGCCCAAATATAGCGTAAGAATATGAAATTTTTAATTCACATTAAGGTTAGGGTCTTTTTCTTATTTCTAATTTGGGTATTGAATATTTGAGATTAGAATATTAAAGGATGATAATATAATGGTTATTAAAAAATGTAAGAAATGATGGAAAATATTGGCCTAACCGAAAAAACCGAAAACCGAACCGAACTGAGTCGGTTCGGTTCGGTTCGGTTGCTAAGTCTAATCGGTTCGGTTCGGTTTTGCAAATTAGCAAAACCGAACCGAACCGACCGATGCTCACCCCTAATCTCGGGGGTCTCTCTCTCAAACCTGATGCTCTAGCTCTCTCTCCTCCCTTTCTCTTTATTCATTGGTTCGGGTTGCGGGTTTCGGGTTGAAAATGTGAAAAAAACCCAAAAAGCCAACTTCAAATGTCGACTGACTTACAAAGATGAAATACCGGCCGACATGTTGGGTTTAGGCCGACATGACCCTAAATTGACACAATGATTCGGGGTCGCTATGTCATGTCGGCAGCTGCTCGAAACCGAAATGTCGGCCGACATTTGACACACCGGTAAGAAGAGTTTTGAGTTAGGGGATAAAGATGATCATGAGTGTAACATCTTATTTTGAGTTATGAGTTTTATGACTTGTGACGTTTCTATTTTTATTTGGTTTAGTTTGGAGTTTGGACACTCACTTCGGTATTGTCGTATTGTTAGTATTTATTTATCTTAGATGTCTTATCATATAGGCTTGTTTAAATTTAACGGTTGTGATTTGTGTCTCATGATTTATGACTTGTGAGCCTCATGATCCTAGGATTTATTTAACATAATAAAATGTGTGAATTTGTGATTGTTACTTATCTTGCATTGTAATTTGTGAAATGAACTTGACTTGATTATCTTGTGTTGTGATTTTTTTGACTATAGTATTTCATAATACTTATTGATAATTTGTTATTATGCTAATAAATTGATCTCTATAGTACAGATGATACAAATACGCACAATGCTCTTATTTTATTAATGTTCTTAATTATTAACTTGTTATTTTATTAATGTTCTTAATGCTATTAATGTTAATTGTTAACTGTTAACTTGTATCTTGTGATTTTACCGTTAATCTCTTATTTTCTTTCAAATTAACCAAAAAAAAAATTGCGCCTCGCTTGCGCTTTGCGCTTCGAGCTCATTAGGTCCTTTGTGTCTCGCAGTGCGCTTTGCACCTCAACAACTCTAGTTCCATGTAAGGTAAAAAAATGATGTATGGAGGAAGAATTATAGGAAAAGCACATGCATGAGCAAATCCATCTATGAAACCCTTAACGACAGACGCCAAACTATAAACGAAACATCATCGGCAACATTGTCACCGTCTACTTCTTTACTCGTCACGCGCTAGTTAAATTGAATCATCATGCTACAAGAGTTGAACATCATCAATTTAACTCATCCAACCTCCAAAATTTCCATACATTAGGAAATAGTTCTTGGATACTTAATGGATATTTCTTGGTTTCTCTTTTGACATATTCTAAAATTATAGCATATCCAAAACATTTTCACGAGAAAAAGGAAAAAGTCCAAACATAGAAGAGATATATCCTAGGTAAAAAATAACAATCTAGTAAGCATGATGAGTTGACTATCATGTTTGATTTATAGATACATATACTGAATTTGTCCATTTTATTAATGAAGAAATATGATTATTCTGGAGACTATCAATTTATATAACTTGAAATATTTTATATTATATGAGTTATTATGGATTTTTAACTATTGTGGCCTTACAAATCCATGTTATAGATAAACAAAAATAACTCAGACACACCACATAAAACTTTATTATATTTGTATCCACAACATACATATATCCTAGATTTCTAGGATCTATCGTGTCAGCATATGTGTTGAATTGTATCTGTGTTTCATACGCGTGCAGTCCAACAAAGTTACCAAACTTAGCGACCCAACTAACCAAACTGCCTTCTCTCTTCTCTTATGTAGAGATAAAAATAATAGAGAAAAAGAAAAAAAATCCATGAGAAGCAAAATTTTCAAATTTAAAACTTAAGCGTAAAATCTGTTTGAGTTCTAGATTAACTTTGTCGATTTAATATATTGCCATAGAGGAAAGAATGCAAGACTTTTCTGTTTGTTGAATATGCATCATGCTTTGAAGCATATGGAAAAATCAGAAGTCTTTATCAAAATATGCACAAACAATACAATGCAATTTCTTAAAATATTGAGAGGAAAACCAGCAAATTTTGATAATTTTGGACAGTGAGGTTACACGACGATATTACAGTGTCTTAAAATATTGCAGTCTCCAGCACTGATGCCATTATACTGAACTATCCATTCACATAAAAAGAGACAGTAATTATGATATTAAACACGTTCAAGCCTAATGAGTATAGAAACATTACCAGTGCCTTGCACTGTAAGAATAACCAATCATGAGGAACATTGTCCAATAGATAGATAGATTCCTTTGGTTCTGCCACTGCCAAAAGAATTTATTTGACACAGATTTGGTAAAGGTTGAGGAAACAGTAGTCAAACGAACAGAATGCTGATAGAAAATGGTAAAACAGAAGTTAAACACGTACAATTCCCAAGGCCACCCCAGCCTTTGTTAATGATGCCTCTCTGTTTGGTGATCTCCAGAGCCTCCACTATGATTTGAGTCATTTTTTCTGGTTCTTGAACAGGCTTTTAATATCAAAAGTAGCATAATACAGAATGATTAGTGACTAATGCATAAATTAATATCAAATAAATTATATCACCACCAAGAGTAAACAAAAATAATAGTGTGGATCATAATGGAGCTATTCAAGTCATTAACTTCACTATAACGAGAGCATGACTGAGCCAGTGACATACAACACAAACAATTAAAATGGAACTAAGTTTGTCATAACATTTATTTTCCTCTGACAGTGGAAAAGTTTGTTTTCAAGACATCGCATCCAAAGTTTGAATCGTCCCAAAAATATGATATAAAAAGGCCGACATGAACCATGGAACTAGTGTTCCGTCAGAATCATATAGTTTTGTTATCTATTTTTTCTCAGATATCATGAGCTCTTAATAAAAATTTATCCAGAATAAAAACCCAACCTCCCCTTTCTTATGATGAAATCCATATCCATAATTTCTCAGAGCAGATCCTTGTGGAAGTGGATAGCGTCTTAACATTTAAGACCAGTACATTTTAGTTATATAAATACTTATGTCTTGAGGTTGTGTATTTCTTACTATACATCTTATGGATGGTGCACAAAATGACATCCTTCTCCTCTACTTTCTATTTCATGGAACTCATCGTCAATAGCTTCAGATTTCATACATTTACATGCAGTAATTCCCTTTAGTAAACCACTTTGTATTTCAGGCCTTGGACCCATTTCCACTCACTACTCTGACAAGTGTCTTTTGTTTTCGTTATCATCTGTTTAGTTATATATACACCCCGAATGGTTATATTCACATTTCTTGAAGTTGAGTATTTCTTACTATGCATCTTATGAGCAGTGCAAACAATGCCACTCCTCCCTCTACTTTACATTTCATGGACCTATCACCAATAGCTTCAAATTCCATACATCTACTTGCAATATTTACATTCAGTAGACCACCTCATATTTTAGGGTATTAAAGTATAAGTGTTTCGCGCAAGGGTTGAATTGTAATTCTCTATTTATTATCATTTGTAATATCCCTATTCAATAATACATGATTTAATATTAATATAATACTAAGCAATAATAATTTGTATTCACAAATTATAATAACAATAATGATTAATAATAATCATAATAATAACAACTCATAACGAGAATAATAATAGTTAATCACAATTAATAATAATAAACCAAATAATATTTAATATCTCAAAACATTATATATGGAAAAATTATAAATCAAATTAATGAATAATAATATGAGAAAAAGGGAATAAAGAAATAAAATAACATAAACCCCGGGCCCCCTTGGGCTTTACAAAAGGAAAGGGAAAAAAAGGAAACAAGTCCAAGCCCAACAAGCCCATAACCCTCTATTTATATTCTACCATAACCCTAACCCTAATCTAATCTTCCCCTCACGTACTCTCTCTCCCCCTGCAACTCATCTCTCTCCCTCTCGCTCGACCACCGCCGGCCTCACCACCACATCCACTTCTCCCCTCTTGTTCTTTGCAGCCTCCGCGCAAGCCCGTCTTCGTCACCTGCAACCCGAGCCTTGCCGCCACTTGCACCTGTTGCCTCCTCTTCATCTTCTTTTTCTCCTCATGACATCCACCGAGACCGCCACCTTCTCCTTTCTTTCCCTCGTTCTCTTGCCATCACCGCCGCCGTCGACCACACTACTGTGTCCTCGAGCGCGACGAGCCACCGGGCGACTCCCTCTCCACCCTCTCCCACACAATCACCATCTCCACCGCCAGCCATCTCTCCTCCTCTCCCCTAGCTGCACAAATCAGTGGTAGCAAGAGGAGACTCTCTGCGTGCCTGGAGACGACAGCGCATCAATATCGCAACGGGCGGTGAGCATCAACATGGCATACGTGGGCAGCAGCACAGCGGCGCCGTAGCGAGATGCGACAACTTAGAACACATGGTTTGGGTCGTTGGCGATTCAGAGAGCAGGGGAGGGTAGGAGACAGGGGTTGGGATTGGTGATATTTTCCCTTACTCATTCTCATCCATTCCAAGCTTGTTACCTTGTCAAATTGTTTAGGGTGCACAAATTTATATGAACACTTCATCTTATCATCTCCTCATAATATCGTGCCTTTCTTTTTGGTCACTTAACTAGTGTGCATGCATGGCAACTTATCAATCTTAGACCTAATGATTTCATTAACTTAGTTTAGTTTTTTATAGCTTGATTATTCACATGCATGATTGTAATCTTTTAGGCCCACAATTTAACATATATTTCATCGCTTTGTGATTTCTCGTCATCCACACGTCCGCACTCATCTCATGTTACTGAATTTGTTCACAAAACATAAGTTGTTATCTTTCAGTGGACATATGTGCATCATCATCTTGCATCTAGGTCTGTTCTGAGGTTTCTTTTATTTTAAAGGGTTGGGAGGAGATCCAATACGGATTCTACTCCTCGGTGGGCATTACCTACTGGTAAGTATATTGTTAGATTAATTGCATGTTGGTTATAACTCCTGACTTAGGTTACTACACACCTTTAATTGAACCCTCCTTGTTTTTGATTATTTGCTCTCTGCGACTTGATAATTCAAATACTTCATTTGTGCACTCTCACGTAACTCATGCATCTCTTGGTGTTTTAGACTATTCTACTTCATGCATGCAATTACATGTAGTCCATGTTAGTGTTCATCATGTTCGGCATATTATTGGTCATAATGCTTAGCATAACCTTTCACAAATAACTAGATGTACACATGCACGACATTCTTTTAATGAATCTTTTAATCTCTTCATAATTATCATCATTGTATATTAACTCATCTCCATCTCCCCATTTAGAATTCATGACTGCCAGTTTGTTTTCTTTACTCTCTTTTATTTTCACCTTGATCTCTTCCATAAGCATTTTTACCCAACTCGGCCAATTCCATCTCTCTCCTCGTCGTGACTCGACCCGCTTCAAAAGATCGGATACAACTATACATCCGTGGCAAACACAATGAGTGTTTTAGCTTTTTCAACAAATTATGTTTTGTTTCATGTTTAATTATTTATATTGTTTTTCTAATTAGCTAGCGTCTAGAAACTTATAATTTCAGTGGTTGAAATTTTTTTATAAAATTATTAAATAGTTTTTCTGAATTATTCATTTTATTCCATTATAGAAATTTCTATAAATGTTTTAAATAAATGATTTACTAATTCCTGGAAACTTAATTATTTGAATTATTGATTGTTATACGTAGAAAAATACTTAAATAATCATAAATAGTGAAAAATGTCAAAAAAAGGAACCAAAATATTTATCCTGGATATCATGATTTACTTGAAAATTTTGACTCATTGTACATGGCATTTACATGATAACGACATTGTTTGTGTTACTAAAATCACTGAAAAAAATATTGTCAAATGGTAACACTATCGTCCTATTATATTGTTATATGGATATCATGTTTACACGGTTGACATTGTTACCGTACTGTCATTGTAATATTTCAGTGATCTAGGTAACATAGATATTGATTAATCTTGGTAATTAAAGTAATGATATGATATTAAATAACTTACACAGAGATTAGAATAATTAATAAAGGAGACGGTGTCGGTATTTTGGGTGGACCTAGGTATAGGCTGCGTAGCCGAAGACGGTTCCACTGCCAGGTTCCGGGAGATGACTGACATCTTGTATTATTCATATTGTTATTGCTATTGACTACTAGTGGTAGGAACTGGTCAGCGCTAGGTGATTGGGCCGTAGTTTCGGGTATATACGGAACCCACCTAAAATATAGAACTCGTCTTCATCTGTCAATTTCAAATAAGATAATAAAGACATGCATATATTAAGAAATTCATGACATATAAGATAATTACAAATGGTTATTACTTATTATATAGATTAATTATTATTACATCTTAATACACTTATAGCACTGATTGTTATTGTACTGATTATTACTGCATTAATTGTTATTGTAACATACACATTTATTATATTGATTGTTAATTATCATATACTATTTATACGTGTGTGTCATTCCCTCATTTTATCACTCACTGGGAGTTTTCTGACTCCCTTAAATTGCATATCCAGATCTAGAGATATTTTAGTCTTTGATCAGATATTTGAGGAGGATCACACGTATTGCGCGGAGCTTACGGAGCAACGAAGGAAGCCAGAGTTTTCTTTGCTTAATCACCCGATCTTGGATATGGTTCATGGCCTTTGCAAAGAAATAGAAACCCTAAAATTGAATTGATTAAATATAACAGAAGGTACAAGATATATATAGAAGACAAAGTGGATATATATGGATAACAACCCAATAACCCAATACTAAAAACTAATCTTAACACCCCCAAGCTGGAGCATAGAGATCTAACATGCCCAGCTTGTTACATAAATTAGAAACACCTGAGGTGAGGCAGCTTTAGTAAAGAGATCATCCAACTGCTTTGAAAACGGTGTGAACTGGAATGTAACCTTCTTTGTCCAAACATCTCTGACAAAATGACAATCAATCTCAATGTGTTTGGTTCTTTTATGGAATACAGAATTCTGGGCAATGTAGATAGCAGATTGATTATCACAATGCATAGGCATAAGCCCAAATTGTCTGAAACCAAGCTCCATCAGTAGATTTTTTTAACCACATCATCTCGCATGCCGTATGAACCATAGTTCTATACTCAGTTTCTGCACTCGAGCGAGATACAACATCCTACTTTTTGCTCTTCTAAGTCACCAGATTTCCTCCAACAAAGGTACAATACCCAGTAGTAGACTTCATGTCTTCTTGGTCACCAGCATATCCTTAATCAGAATATCCAGAAATGTGTACATGCCTATGTTTCCTGTACACCAACCCTTTTACTGGATAACTCTTGATGTAAGCCAAAACCCTTATCGCAGCTAACCAATAAGTTTTTCTGAGCTGACGCATGAATCTACTCAGTACCCCTACAACAAAGGTTATGTCTGACCTAGTAACCGTGAGATATATCAACATTCCAATCAATCTTCTATATCTTTCTGGATCATTAAGTGCATGATTGTCATCAAATCATAAATTCACATTGGCTTTCATTAGAGTGGTAGCAGGCTTACATCTCAAAAGACCTGCTTCCTCAAGAAGATCCAGAGCATACTTTTGTAAGGAAAGAAGTATACTATGTTTTTTATGTGCAACTTCAATTCTCAGAAAATATTTTGGACGTTCCATGTTCTTGATCACAAAATGACGCTTAAGATATGCTTAGTTTCCAATAGCCCAGTTGAATCATTACCAGTCAGCACAATATCAACATAAACCAAAACTACGACGCCAGACTTTGTGCGCCGAACGAAGACAGAGTGATCTGAATGATACCGTAAAATCAAATAACAGAAATGGTAAGACTGACAGGTACTAATAAAGTCTCCTCGTCCATACCCTGCTTCCTGACAGGTACCAATAAAGTCTCTGTATAAGACTAGGTATAGACTCAGAAGACAATGATAGGGCAAACTGACAAAAAGTAGGGTTAAGGTGATTATAAGAAATGAAATTCAAAATAGGATGATCAGTGTAAGACCGTTTACTTTTTCAAGGGCAATGAAAATATCAAAATCAGATAGAGATGCTGATAGTGGAGGTGGAGGACCATCTACTGAAGAGGGGATAGCCGGAACTGGTTCGGAGGCGAGAACCGTTGGGCGATGAGTGTAGACATATCTGAAATCCTGAACTGGCTTGGTTGCAGAGAGATCCCGAGTTTCTACTGGCAGTACTGGCGAAGAAACAGTAGAAGCAGATGTAGGCAACAACACAGTCGGTGATAAAAGAATAGTTTCAAATATAGTTATAGGAACCTGTGGAGAGATATGGAACAGACTGAAAGAACATAACATCAGCAGACACCAAATACTTCCTGATGGAGGGATTATAGCACCGATATCCTTTTTGTATTCTAGAATACCCAATAAAGACACATTTTAGAGATCTAGGAGATAACTTATATAACCCAGGAGACAAGTTTTGAACAAAACAAGTGTAGCCAAAAACACAGGGAGTCATAGAGAAAGGTGGTTTGTTAGAAAATAGATAAGAAAAAGAAGTTTTTTATCGAGAACAGAGAGGGCATTCTTAATATCCCCTATTTAATAATACTATATTATTATTTTTAAATATTTACCTAATTCTACCAATTATCTTATTATTATTAATTAACTTGATTTAGTATCATTATTAGTACTATTATTATTTATGACTTGTAAACTCTTATTGCTTATATTTAATTATTTTAAATTATTATTAATGGGTAGTTGCTCTTGATTTCAATTATTACTATTGTTGTTATTATTATTGTAATTATTATTATTGTTAATTATTATTATGATACTGTTAATCACTATTGGTAGTATTATTATTTTCATTACAAGCCCAATAAGCTAAGCCCATTCTCCTTTTCTTTTTATTTTCTTTTCCTTTTTATGCTAAGCCCACATGAGCCAAGCCCACTTCCTTATTTTCATTTATTTTCTTCTTCTTTTTCTATTTTTCTTTAAACCCAAAAACTAAGCCTGCAAGCCCACTCTCTATTTTTTATTCTTCATATTACTTTTTTCTTTTAACTAAGCCCAAATATAACCTATAATCTAAAACCCAAATTCCCATAATCCTATCTTAATTCAAATTCAAATTCTAGATCTTAACTATTTAATCCAAATCCTATCTAATCAAATCTTTATCCTAACATACCAAATCATAAATCTAGGATAATCCTAATCCAAATTCTATCTTATTAAATCTTTTCATAAATCTTAACTAATCCTAATCTAAATCCTAACAAAAATTATATCAAATCCTAACTTACTCAAATCAAAATATTATTTTTAAAATCATAACCTTAATTAATCCTAATCCTAACTACTAAAT
The DNA here is from genome assembly GCA_038442645.1 of Agave tequilana. NCBI lineage: Eukaryota > Viridiplantae > Streptophyta > Magnoliopsida > Asparagales > Asparagaceae > Agave > Agave tequilana. The sequence continues at coordinate 156,380 of JAVJIF010009388.1, forward strand.
CAAACAATTTAAACCCAACTGAAATTCTAATTTTTTAAAGTCCCTATAATCTATAAAAGCCTAAACTACTTCTTTTTTTACCTCCAAGGAAAATCATGACCCAACTCTCCCCACCTCCTTTCTTTTCTCCTCTAGCGGAGCATGAACAAAGGGATCTTGAAGTGCAGAAATTGAGGAACGTGATAGGGGAGATCAAATCCAATGAAGTAATTTATTTTCTCAAAATTTATTTGATATAAATAGTTTATTAAAAAAATCATGCCTACACCATGATCTCCATGAATATTTTTATATTTCAAAACCCAACCACAAATCCAACACAAAAAATACATGTGATGATATATCAACCCATATTTTGATTTAAATATTTTTTTGGGATTTTTACAACAAAGAATTGCAAAAAAAATTTGGCCTGCTCTCGGCTAACGGTCGAGAGCAGCTGGCTGTGTCCTTGGGTGCACAGTGGGCTGGGCCGGCCCACTGTGCACACCATTTAAAAAAAAGAAAAAAAAATTCGGACCAGGCCTGGTCCTGCCTTGGACCTAGGCCTGGGCAGGGACTGGGCCAGGCAGCTGGCCCTGTGCTAAAAAAAGATTTAAAGGTCGGACCAGACCAGGCTGGGCTGCACAGGGAGGCCCAAGGGGAAAAAAGGAAAAAGAGAAAAAGAAATGAAGAAAGAAAGAAAGAAAATTGTTTATTAAAAAATTAGTTAAAAATATCAAAAAAATGGAGAAAAATATAAATAATAATCTACAATACTTCTACTTTCTATGATAAAAATCTTAGACTAACACCAACATAAATTAACTCAAATCACCCACCTTAAATCCATTTTTCCTTAATGGTAAATTAGACCTGTTAAGCATTTTAATGGTTTAAAGCCTATTAAAAATCTAACAAAAATTAAAAATTGGTTTAAATTAAACCTATTAAATTCATTAGACTCAGAGAACCATATTCCCAACCCCAAACTAATTAATCAAGATTAAAACTTCTTAAAACTCCCAAGTAAAACATCCTTTAAAAATTCTAACAATTTCTATTGAAACAATTTATGTAGATTTATCGGGGCCTTATGATTTCAGTGCTTTGGACTTGGATCGAGTTCAGGTGAGTGTTCTTTTCCCCTTCAATTAAGTAAGAATTTTGTAATAAATGATTTTATTTTGTTATGTAATTATGCTATCAAAATTTTCTGAGATGATATTTATGAGTATTATTTTCCTCATTCACCATTGTCAGAAATATATATATGTGTTTGTCCATCTACCTTATTACACTAGTATGATCACCCGTATCATTTCATGAGGTACTAGTGAGTGTTCACTTTGATTATATAACTTACTTGAGTATCATTCAGTATACTTTCATGTGTTAGTTGTTCAACGTTATTGGCTCAGGACTAGTTATAGTATTACCTTGGACTATGACTTGTTTCGATCTATAGATTGATTGATCTAGTTCATATTTGAGCGCTAGCAGTATTTATCAGACAATTATTTAGTGAATTGAAACTTGCAAAATAATTACATGTTGATTGATTGGTGAGTCGATGAGGGCTAGATTGTCAGGTATTAATTTCTTATATGTTTAGTGGTATTTGAAGTACTTGGTAGTTCTTGATGTTACCTTATTGATATTGAGCATCATATGTATATGGCTAGATCTTAGTATTGTGATATGGGACTTGTGTCATTTCATGTGTAACTATTTCAGATTCAGATTTAATTGTGAGAAATCTTAGAATATAAATTGATTAATCTTGAGGTTGATTCACTCATGATTGGGATTAAAAATTCATATTTTATGTACAGTGCTTATCAGACTTGATATTCATGTACTTGATGATAAGTTAGATGAGGATTCATTGTATTCTGAGAGTGTATTATATATGAAGTTACTTATTAAAAAACTGATCTTCTGATACTTGAATTGATATGGACTTAGTTAGAGTTAGAATTGATTGACATGAGGATTGGTGTTTGTTTCAGAGGATTTTGATCGGTGTTCTGATGAGATTGATGTATTTGGATCCGTAGTTGTGAGCATTCCCCATTTTACCCCTGATTATACTGTTTGAGTATTGATGTCTTGTTGATGTTGATTATCAGACGTAAAGGCATCTTAGATTCCATATCGTTGAGGAGTAGGCGTAGATTGGGTTGACCTGACCTAGTGGCATGTACATACATAATTGACTAGTTACTTGGATTTTTAGATCTTGTGCTTGAACTTAATGGAAGTGGGAGTGTATGATGGTATTAATTAAGTTTGGATAGTGATGATTGGTTAGATATAGATGAATATGTATTTTATATATTGGGACTAGGATATATCATGACTTTGAGGTTTTGAGTTGATTAAATATTTTGCCCGAATTATTTTATTCATGCCAGCAGGTCATTACTTATTCTGAATATCATGATTTACCTGAAGAACATAATATTTACCATAATTGCTGGAAAATATTGTATACGATAACAACACTCTCATGTTATACTTGTTACATGTCCTATTATACCGGTATCCTGTTCACTGACAATATATATCTTGCTATACCGGTATCCTGATTACATGTTGACGTCGTCACCATGGCTATCACCGAGTTGTCCTAGTAATCTAAGTAACATGCATATTAAATATCTTGATAAATAAATAACCTGATATTAAACAACTTACATTGAGATTGAGGAAATTGATGGAGGAGACAACGTCTGTATTTTGGGTGGACCTAAGATATAAGTTACGTAGCTGAAAGAGAGTTCCACTGCAGGGTTCCTGGGGGTTACTGACACCCCGTCCTATTCTTGTTCCTGTTATACATGTCCTTGACTACCTTGCGGTAGGGCCTGATTTAGCGCCAGGAGTCTGGGTCGTGGTCCCGAGTATGTACGGGACCCACCTAAAGTATGGACAATGTCTCCAACCGATCAATTTCAATAACTTAAGATCCCGATTGACACATGTGATAGGCGTAGTATGGAATGCGTCTATTACAGGTGGCAATTGGTGTTCGCTGACATAATATAATAAACTGTTCATAATGTATTGAAATTGATTATCTTTACCTGATACATGTATGTATGTTGGACACCTGATGTTACACCTAACCTGATTGGACATCTGACTCGAGTACTGACTGACTCTACCAGCTTGATATATAGATTGTGGTAGACACCTGATTGAATATCTGACTGGACATATACTCTAATGTGTGCTATCCACATTATTGTTTATTTACTTATTCATGTCGTTTCTTATTCCAGATTATGCTATTATCATATGTTCACATTTATATGTTTGTGCATCTTTTCAGTTTATTCTTACACATTCACTAGGAGTTCTGACTCCCTAAATTTACATATCCAGATCTGTGGTTATTTATTGCTGATCAGGTATTTGGAGAGGATTACATGCGTTATGAGGAGCTAGAGTCTATCTTTTCTTGATTATTGGTATTCTTACTCTTTTGTTCATGTTATTTCCTATTCTATCTATATCGCGTCCAGTTGCCATTTCTTTTTTTATTCATCTACTATCATTGCGTTAGATATTTATGTGTCATATTGCAGTGATATTGATTTACTATAGTCATTATATAGCTTGTTCAGGTCACTTTAGGCTTAGCGTATATACGGGGGGTATTTTCTCGCGTATATACGTCGCCGACTCTTGTCGCGACTCCGTTTTCGCATATTTTAGGGAAGGGGCGTGACAGGATTTTCTTGGTATCAGAGCCAAGTTCAACATAAAAAGAGAACCTAGTTCTTACTGATAACTTGAAACAAGTTATAGTTACACTGCAATATACATATACTATCCATACGATGATATTGACTCCATTTGGGATTGATCATTCTCTCTTTTGAGATCCATCTCTTGAATTTTTCGATATCCCTGATTTCAACTCTTTTTCTAGAGTAATCTGGGTTCCAACTTGATTCCTACCTCTTTTCGATTCTATTCTCCTGATTTTGCCTCCTGAGTTTGATCACTCCATTTTGAAGCCGGTAACAAAGATCAGAGCGCGCAGCAGAAGCGAGTTGACCCATGATATAGTGAGAAGCAGCATGAAAATTTTATCTTCTTCCTTGATCTTGATTTGCTATCATTCCTTACTTTATTGAAATTTCGAGGACGATATTTTTTAAAGTGGGTAGAATGTAATATCTCCTATTTAATAATACCATATTATTATTTTTAAATATTTACCTGATTCTACCTATTATCTTATTATTATTAATTAACTTGATTTAGTATCATTATTAGTATTATTATTATTTATGACTTGTAGACTCTTATTGCTTATATTTAGTTATTTTAAATTATTATTAATAGGTAGTTGTTCTTGATTTCAATTATTACTATTGTTGTTATTATTATTGTAATTATTATTATTATTAATTATTATGATATTGTTAATCACTATTGGTAGTATTATTATTTTCATTTCAAGCCCAATAAGCTCAGCTCATTCTCCTTTTCCTTTTATTTTCTTTTCCTTTTTATGCTAAGCCCACATGAGCCAAGCCCACTTCCTTATTTTCATTCATTTTCTTCTTTTTCTATTTTTCTTTAAGCCTAAAAACTAAGCCTGCAAGCCCACTCTCTATTTCTTATTCTTCATATTACTTATTTCTTTTAACTAAAGCCCAAATATAACCTATAACCCAAAACCCAAATTCCCATAATACTATCTTAATTCAAATTCAAATTCTAGATCTTAACTACCTAATCCAAATCCTATCTAATCAAATCTTTATCCTAGCAAACCAAATCATAAATCTAGGATAATCCTAATCCAAATTCTATCTTATTAAATCTTTTCATAAATCTTAACTAATCCTAATCTAAATCCTAACAAAAATCATATCTAATCCTAACTTAAATCTAAATATTATTTTTAAAATCATAACCTTAATTAATCCTAATCCTAACTACTAAATCAAATAATTTAAACCCAACTGAAATTCTGATTTTTTAAAGTCCCTATAATCTACAAAAAGCCTAAACTACTTCTTTTTTACCTCCAAGGAAAAATCATGACCCAACTCTCCCACCTTCTTCTTTCTTTCTCCTCCAGTGGAGCATGAACAAAAGGGATCTTGAAGTGCAAAGATTGAGAAACATGATAAGGGAGATCAAATCCAAGTAATTTATTTTCTCAAAATTTATTTAATATAAATAGTTTATTAAAAAAATCATGCTTACACCATGATCTCCATGAATATTTTTATATTTCAAAACCCAACCCACAAATCCAACACAAAAAATACATGTAAAATATACCAACCGATATTTTAATTTAAATATTTTTCTGGGATTTTTACAACAAAGAATTGCAAAAAAAAATTGGACTGCTCTCGGCCAATGGCCTAGAGCAGCTGGCTGTGTCCTTGGGTGCACAGTGGGCTGGGCCGACCCACTGTGCACACAGCATTTAAAAGAAAAAAAAAATTCGAACCAGGCCTGGGCCGGGGCAGAGACTGGGCCAGGCAGCACAAGGCCAGGCCCTATGCTAAAAAAAAAGATTTAAAGGTCGAACCAGACCCGGCCTGGCCGGGCTGCACAGGGAGGCCCAAGAGGGAAAAAAAGAAAGCAAGAAGAAAGAAAGAAAATTTGTTTATTAAAAAATTAGTTTAAATATCAAAAAAAATGGAGAAAAATATAAATAATATCTACAATACTTCTACTTTCTATAATAAAAATCTTAGACTAATACCAACATAAATTAACTCAAATCACCCACTTTAAAACCATTTTTCTTAATGATAAATTCAGACCCGTTAAGCATTTTAATGTTTAAAGCCTATTAAAAATCCAACAAAAATTAAAATTGGTTTAAATTAAATCTATTAAATTCATTAGACTCAGAGAACCATATTCCCAACCCTAAACTAATTAATTAAGATTCAAACTTCTTAAAACTCTCAAGTAAAACATCCTTTAAAAAATCTAACAATTTCTATTTAAACAATTTATGTAGATTTATCGGGCCTTATGATTTCAATGCTTTGGACTTAGATCAAGTTCAGTTGAGTGTTCTTTCCCTCTTCAATTAAACAAGAATTTTGTAATAAATGATTTTATTTTGTTATATAATTATGCTACTAAAATTTTCTGAGATGATATTTGTGAGTATTATTTTCCTCATTCACCATTGTCATAATATATATATATGTATATTGCTTGTTTTATTTCATGTGACCATCTACCTTATTACACTAGTATGATTACTCGTATCATTTCATGAGGTACCAGTGAGTGTTCACTTTGATTATATAACTTACTTGAGTGTCATTCAGTATCTTTTCATGTGTTAGTTGTTCGACGTTATTGGCTCAGGACTAGTTGGAGTATTACCTTAGACTGTGACTTGTTTCGATCTATAGATTGATTGATCTAGTTCATATTTGAGGGCAGATAGTATCACTCATGCGTAGTATTTATCGAATAATTATTTAGTGAATTGAAACTTACAAAATAATTACATGTTGATTTATTGGTGAGTCGATGAAGGCTAGATTGTCAGGTACTAGTTTCTTATATGTTTAGTGGTATTTGGAGTACTTGGTAGTTTATGATGTTACCTTATTGATATTGAGCATCATATGTATATGGTTGGATCTTAGTATTGTGATATGTGACTTAGGTCATTTCATGTGTAACCATTTCGGATTCAAATTTAGTTGTGATAAATCTTAGAATATAAATTGATTGAACTTGAGGTTGATTCGCTCATGATTGAGATTAAAAATTCATGTTTTATGTGGAGTACTTATCAGACGTGATATTCATGTACTTGATAAGTTAGATGAGAATTCATTGTATTCTGAAAGTGTATTATATATGAAGTAATCTTATTAAAAGATAGATCTTCTGATACTTAGATTGATATGGACTTAGTTAGAGTTAGAATTGATTGACATGAGGATTTTGATCAGTGTTCTGATGAGATTGATGTAGTTGGATCCATAGTTGTGGGTATTCCCCATTTTACTCCTGATTATATTGTTTGAGTATTGATGTCTTGTTGATGATGATTATCAGACGTAGAGGCATCTTAGATTCCATATCGCTTGAGGAGTAGGCGTAAATTGGGTTAACCTGACCTAGTGGCACGTACATACATAATTGACTAGTTACCTGGATTTCTGGATCTTGTGTTTGAACTTAATGGAAGTGAGAGTGTATGATGATATTAATTAAGATTGAATAGTGATGATTGGTTGGATATAGATGAATATGTATTTTATATATTGGGACTTGGATATATCGATGACTTTGAGGTTTTGAGTTGATTAAATATTTTGCCCGGATTATTCTATTCATACCAGTAGGTCATTACTTATTCTGAATATCATGATTTACCTGAAGAACATAACGTTTACCGGATAACTATATTGCCCATGTTACCATAATTGTTGGGAAAATATTGTATACGGTAACAACACACTCATGTTATACTTGTTACATGTCCTGTTATACCGTATCCTATTCACTGATAATATATATCCTATTATAACAGTATCCTGATTACATGTTGACGTCATTACCGTGGCTATCACCGAGTTGTCCCAGTAATTTAAGTAACATGTACATTAAATAATCTTGATAAATAAATAACCTGATATTAAACAACTTATATTGGGATTGGGAAAATTAATGGAGGAGACAACGTCTGTATTTTGGGTGGACCTAGGATATAGGTTGCACAACCGAAAGAGGGTTCCACTGCAGGGTTCCGGGGGGTGACTGGCACCCCGTCCTGTTCTTGTTCCTATTATACATGTTATACATGTCCTTGACTACCTTGCGGTAGGCCTGGTTCAACGCTAGGAGTCTTGGTCGTGGTCCCGGGTATATACAGGACCCACCAAAAGGATGGACAATGTTTCCAACCGATCAGTTTCAATAACTTAGGAACCCGATTGACACATGTGATAGGCGTAGTATGGAATGCGTATATTACAGGTGGCAATTGGTGTTCGCTGACAATAAACTATTCATAATGTATTGTAATTGATTGTCTTTACCTGATACATGTATGTATGTTGGACACCTGATGTTACACCTAACCTGATTGGACATCTGACTCGAGTACTGACTGACTCTACCCGCTTGATATATAGATTGCGATAGACACCTGATTGAATATCTGACTGGACATATACTCTAATGTGTGCTATCCACATTATTGTTTATTTACTTATTCATGTCGTTTCTTATTCCAGATTATGCTATTATCATATGTTCACATTTATATGTTTGTGCATCTTTTCAGTTTATTCTTACGCATTCACTAGGAGCTCTGACTCTCTGGATTTGCATATTCAGATCTGTGGCTATTTATTGATGATCAAGTATTTGAAGAGGATCGCATGCATTACGAGGAGCTGGAGTCTCTATTTTCTTGATTATAGGTATTCTTACTCTTTTGTTCATGTTATTTCCTTATTCTATCTATATCGCGTCCAGTTGCCATTTCTTTCCTTTATTCATCTGCCATCATTGTACTAGATATTTATGTGTCATATTGCAGTGATATTGATTTACTATAGTAATTATATAGCTTGTTCAGGTCACTTTAAGCTTAGCATATATGTAGGGGTATTTTTCTCACGTATATACGTCGCCGACTCTCGTCGCGACTCCATTTTCATGTATTTTGAGAAGCGGGGCGTGACACATTCTATTAATCACATGACAAGCACAACACATCATCAGACCATAAATATTTTGGGACACTCATATGAATCATTGTACTTCTAGCGACATCCAGAATGTGTCTATATTTACGTTCAACAGTTTCATTTTGTTGGGATGTATGAGAACAAGAGGTCTGATGAATAATCCCATTTTTGTAAAAAAAATAAATACATTTTTTTAACATACTCTAAGATATTGTTAGTACGAAGCACACGAATTGAAATAGAAAAATGATTTTTTATTTCATTAAAAAAAGTTCAATAACACTGGAGTCTTCTAACCTCTCTTTTAAGAGAAACAACCATGTCATGCCAGATAATTCATCAACAAAGAGCAAAAAATATCTAAAACCCATAATGGAGGGTACACGACTAGGACCCCACACATCAGAATGGACCAACTCGAATGCAGAACTACTACGATTATTAACTCGAGTCTGAAAGGTAGCAAGATGATGCTTACCAACTCACAAGACTCGTAGCCTAAAGAAGAAATAGAGGACTCAACAAGAATAACAGACCGAAGCTTTTGCACCGAAGGATGACTCAAGCGCCAGTGCTAAAGTAAAATTGGATCAGGCTGACCTGCAACCAAGCCAGTAGGGGTCACTCGATTGTCCAAATAGTATATGCCTCCTCGCTCATGCACCGAACCAATCCTCTTCCCAGTCGACAGGTCGTGAAACAAACAATGAGGGGAAAAAGATTATTTTATAGTTATTATGTTTAGTAAATTGGCCGATAGACAAGAGACTAAATGGAAATCATGGAACATATTGGACATCAGTAATGGTCAAGGATGGAGTAGCTTGAACTACCCCATTTTCTAATACAGAAGAATGGGTACCATCAACCATTTTAACAGAGGGGTGAACACGTGACAAATTTAATGAAACAAACTCTTGTTTAGTACCAGTCATATAGGATGAGGCTCCTAAGTCTAATATCCATGACTTTTTGGGAGAGGCAGTATAGGCGTGCATACCTGAAGCAGATGCACGAGTCGCTGAAAGATCCGTTATGAGAGAACTCTAGCGTCGGAGTCTATCATACTCCTCCTGCGACAGTACAATCGTGAAAGAGTCAGGAATAGTAGATGAACTCTGAGGAGTACCACACAGGGCAAGAGAACCAGAATCGAATAATTGTGCCCACTCAGGCCATTAAAATTTCTCCCAATACTTTTCAGAGATGTGATTGTTACGTTCGCAATGCCTACATTGCCGGGGGCCTTTCTCAGACGCACTCTGTCTGCCTCTATAAGATCCACGTCCACCTCCAACGAATCAACATCCTCGGCCTCCAAAATCGCGGCCACGATCACGCCTCGACCTCTGCCACGACCGAAAATCATGGCAGACTGATGGATGGTGCAGATGAAACCTCGGATCCAGTAGAGACTCGCATAACTCTCGAGAAGGTGACAGTCAACGTGAGAATACTATCTCCTCCGTGTATCTAACCCCGCACCTGGGATCGTAATATAGGACTCAAGC